>RXPK01004814.1:0-69251 GCA_004143645.1 Protaetia brevitarsis
ATTTCTATCTAGGTTAAATTTCTGCAGCCATGACAATTAACCACACGGCTTATACTAGAAATACAATTTTAAGCCATATCCTTTTTGAATGTTCCAACATTTTTAATCTATAGAGAGGTAAGAAGTAAGAATAAAAATACAAAGAAAACGAAGACTAACCAACCATTTGTTTTCAGATTTAAAAATCACATAAAATTTAAACATCCAAAAATATGCAGGAATTGATTTAAAATTTGTTCAACTTGATTTTTTGGCATCAGAATGACTATATTTAAAGCAACCTATGGTAAGAATTTGAACTTTGAGGGGCTATCGCTATGGTAGCCGATTACAACTTCTCTTTATTTGAGGCAGTATAATAGCTGTGAGTTATGTTGATGATATCCTACAAACCACTTTACTACCTTATCTAGATGGCCGTCCACACGTCCTTTTTCAGCAAGACAACGCACGCCCCATATTGCTCTTCGAAATATGGACTTTCTCTAAGAAGCAGGCGTTAATAATTTGCCATGACCACCTTTCACCGAATTTAAACCTCATTGAACATGTGTAGAATATCATGGGGTGGGAGACTGTCTACTTTGCACCATCCTTCATAGACTCTGCCACAGCTAATCCACAAAGTTCAAGTTGTTTGGAACGAAGTGCCACAAGCAGATGTCGACTACCACATTTTATCGGTGCCTAGACCTGTACAGGAGTGTACTCAGCTACGGGTTCGCCAAACACATTATTATTCGTTTTCGCATTACATGTTAATAAAATTTCTTGCAAATGTTATCGTTTTAGTTTTGATGTAAACTATTACATTGCCAAAAAATCAAGTTGAACAAATTATTCCTTCTAAGGTCACTGAGAATAGTTATAGATTCTTTTTCCAATAAAATGGGATTCTGAAACATTGTGCGGCGTAAAAAGAAATAACCAATACATATCAACAAGAGTGGTATTCTGTATTAATTCAAGGAAGTGAGTGATTTACCTATTAAGGGATATTCACAAAAGGAGAGCAAGATTGCTTGCAGAAAGATATATGCCGTTAACAGGCCGCTCATTTAAAAGCAAAATCTAAAGCTAGTGTAGGTACAAAAATAACAACAAAATACAACGAAAAGAATGTGAAGTTTTTAAAAAATGGGTGTTTTGAGAACGATATTGGAAGACAAAAGAATAAGGGGTAAGAGAATTTATACTATTTTTCTGCGTTGTAAGGAATGGGTAAGCACAGAATTAAATGGATTGTGTTAAGGATTGTACAAGCGATGGTATAGATTCCCGAATAAGATGCCCTACACACAAAAAAATAATTACTCAATTTGAACATAAATGCATCAAACTAAATGTATCATAACTTCCTATATAAGCAGCAGATGATGTATTTATGCTTGAGAATAAAATTTTGTTCAGTTTTCCAAACCCGTGAATTTGGTTAGACGAAAACAATTTTTTATTTCAAATGTAATCAATATACTAAAAATCATTAATGATACTAATATTTCACCACAAAAATAATTATTTTAGATTTGATATAATAGATTTTCTCAACTGAAAACTATCATATTAATTGCTTAATAATTTAGTCATTTGATAGAAGTTTATAAAAGTAAATTATTTGAAGTATTGCCATTATTTGCTTCTAAATATAAGTATTGTAACTGATAATACTTACCTGCTTAAATCTAAGCTTTCTAAATTTACTAAAGGGTAAATAATTACTCACTATGTTGTGTCTCCAATACAAAAAACTCGGTAGGGGGAAAATTCATAAATAAAGAAATATTATGTAATTAAATAAATTTACTGTTATCTGTAATATTTTACAATGTTTTGGGCGAAGGCAGCGTTCGTGATCTCCCAGAGTGCGCACGGGATATCTGATCGCGTAGAGGTATAGTATGTTAATGCGTACTATAGTTGCGACAGGTGTTTTCGAATGCTTCCTAGTTCTCAATGCCTGGGCCTGTATCTAGTCCGGCGATTGGTTACTCGGATATAATTTCAATCAGTATAATATTTGCTGGATTACCTACTGAAAATAAAACTATAAAAACCTACATATGTTTGTTAATCTACACACCTACCATATCCATATATTATCGACACATTGGCGTTGACTCTAAGAGTTTTTAAACCCAGTAAACCTTTAATAATAATATTTTAATGGTAGATCTGTGCATCAGCCCCATTCCTCCCATTCTCTAAGTAGCTGCAAAACGGCTGGGGTATCCATTGTAGATTACTTACACTCAACAAAAAACACAGTTCGCGTGGTCAATCAAAAAGTGACGCCAAGTAAGCGTAATTGTATCCAAACCCCCTAAACCCTCTAAAAAAGAGGAAGCAATGACAGATAAGTTATAGTGCAATAAATGTGGGTAATGTTTCAATATTATGGTAATTTCCAATTTGATATTCATGTTTTCAGCACAAACATTTAATAATTTATATGGTATTCATTATACCAACGTATAAGCGATTTTATTTTGAATCTACAGACTTTCTCACTATGATTGCATAGATTTATTCCTTACAACAATAATAGTGTTCATTTGGAGAACGTATACTTCAATGCAAATATTTATACTATTTGTTCCAAGAGTATATTGTGTTTTCAGAGAATTTACTCTTATGTTCTAACCAACAAGATTTAGTCCATTTAAATATACATTAAGTTTGGATTTCTGAATAAATAAAAATATTCAAATTGATAATAGATTTTTTTGTGTGTAATCTCCTCTCTTGCTCGCCCCGTTTGATTATTTTGTTCGGATTCCCGTACCAAGGGAACAGTATAGTGAGCAAAATATGAGAAAGAGCAAAGGATAAATTAAAGATGGAAGTAAGAAATTTTGAGGAAAACCCTGAATTAAAATGTCCATAAAGTAATAAAAACAAATAATAAAATGGCAAACCTTCTACATAAATAAGCTTTGCAAAATATAGGCAACGTATTTTATCAAAGACGTCGTAAAATAATTGATTTTTCTCTGGTTAGTGATACTAGAATTGAAAAATAAAAAAAGAAGTTATGTAAGGAAAATGCGAATGATGCACAGCTTATTACTATAAGTGATGCTTCTGTCCCAGCTTTCTAATTATATAAGATAAAATTAGTTACAGGCTGTAGGTTTACGTATGTATGTATGAATCTATAGTAATCTCGCATACCTACAATACGTTTATATTTCACATTGCCTTATCTGGCGTAGTAACAATCTGCTATGTTTACCACAGCCATCGTAAAACGAGTCATCGTAAAAAAGTACAAGGCTTATCTTATCGGGCAAGTTTCAAGATAAGGATTCTTACACAACACGTTTCTCACGTAAGTTTGTACGCTTAAATATATGAAAGAACGTATTTACGGAATTGCGCATAACATTAAATATTTCCAAATTATGTAATTGATTAAATAATCCTGAGATATTATGACACGTATTTTTTTTTCGCCTTGCATTTCCATTTATCTTGTTTTCAATTTGATAAATTCTGTTGTTGTTTACATACGCAAACAGATGTACGCGATTTATGTTTGACACTAATACTTATATTTGTCGTATTTTAGTATCATTTTGCGTAAAATCAAGAATATGATAAGTGAGTTTCGAATCGCTGACGCAAAATGTTTCCCAAGAATAAACGTATTTAAGAAGATTATTTTATAACTTTCTTTCTTTTTTTTTAAGTGGTAATAATAATAATGGCTATTTTAGCAAAGCTGCGTCACGAAATGTCTCGTTCATTATTTCAGAATGAATGGAGCAACCTCCTGATTGACATAATTTGAGCAAATTGGTGCTGATGTCTAGACTAGGATTGCTATTTGTCTAGATACGTCGACATACATGTCACCATCTCACCCTATTGGGAGTGGTGGTGGCAGTAGTCTTCGTGAATACGTCCTTGTGAACCACCTGTGCTCGAAGGATTGGGTGAACATTTCTTTTTTGAAATGTGAGTGCTATAGTAAATAAGTCAAATCGTTATATCTATGGACAGACTATGCCTATATTTAAAGCAATCCAGGGTTTAGATTATAGGTATTCGTGAGGAACTCTAAAAGGTGCCATAAAAAGTATGAATTATTTTTATTTATTTAATTTTTATTACTTTTATTTAAAATATAATATAGAAACGTTTATGTTAGAAATAGCCATAGTGCATTTCAAGATATAAAAAATCATTTCAACATCTGTAATGGTTTTATTGCTTCCTAGGAGACAAAAAAGTGCAAATTGTAAGATAAAAATTACAAATCTAAAGTTAAAAGCCGAATTACTTACAATGAAATAATTAAACAAGCCAAAATACACATAAATTGTGCGCATGTTCAATAAACTAGCCATTACAATGTAAAATAATTCTAACAGAGAACATGTTCAGAAGGTAAGGCTAAGGACTAACATAAGGATGTGAAACTGAGCAATGACACCAGAACGCAGTGCGGCCAGCCCATTTACAAAATTGGGAAGCCACTGACAAAATTCCTTCTGTGAAGAAGTCGTTTACTGAATAAAATGCGTTTATGAGTAGTTTTTTCTTTAAAATTGTTTTAAATTTATCAGGAGGTAAGTTTTTAATTGTATCAGGTAAGTAATTATATATTTTGATACATCCCTCTTGTATCGTGCCCGTGGACCATCTGTGTAATGTTTGAAGAGATCCTCATAATTATCTTTTACAAATGTTGCACATTCAAGTAAGCGGATACTGGGTATAGGGATCAATATGTCCTGATTTCTGAATACCGCTCTACAGGAGTCTCTGCTTGCCCTCCGGAACACGGCTCTAACACATGCTTTCTGGGACACAAACATTTGTAGATTAATCTTAAAACACGACACCTTATTGAAGCCTATAGTGTACATTAGCATAATACAGTTTTAGCGCCACATATTGACCAAGGTTCCTGACAATCGTCCTTAGGGCATAGCAAAGGCTGCTCAGTTTCGCTCCGAGTGAGTCTATATGACAGTTCCACGTGACCCCGGAGTCCAATTTCACGCTCAGGAATGGCGTTTCATTGGAAGCCATAAGTATATTAATGTCATGCATTACACTCACGTCTCTTATGGCGCTACGGAACACTATTAGGTAGACCAGCTTTATCAAAGTGTAACTTGAAATTATTCTGTTCCAAGGCTTCTAAATATTGCGTTATAAGGTCAGAATCATCATGTGGGCAAGCTTTTCTAAACACAGATGACGAATCGTCTGCAAACAGTACCATGAGGTCATTTACACAATATAAAAAGGAGGGGACCTAGGATAGATCCTTTGGCAAGGATCTCTTTTCCTTAATCTCGGTACGCAAATACGCACTGATTTCTGTTTGTTATAAATGACTCAGTCCACTTGTAGAGAACTCCCGGAAATCCCATTTTCGGTTTAGCCAGCAGCACACGATGATGAACAATGTCAAAAGCTCGGGTAGCAAGACTGTCCCTTGCATAGTAAAATGCGTACACCACCATTCGGTAAAATACCTTTCATTTTAAATCCTTGTTTATTGTTTCCTCCCGATATCCTAAAAACATTCATTCATTCATTGATTAAATTAGGGTGGGCACCTAAAGTCCGGCACTTGAGCTAGGTGCTCATTGTACCATCCCTATTAAGTCTCTTATTTCCACTCGAGCAACTTGGTGTTCTCTATAAAGCCCAGTATCTTGGCCAGTGGGAACTGGAAAACCTTTGAGGATTCCAATAGATCTCTCCCGAGATATTTCAGCCTGAGTACCTTTAATTCCTCACATGTGCAGATTACATGTAAACTCGTTTCCTCCTGTCATTCGCATCTCCTGCACCACGGTTCTCTTACTCGACCTGTGTTGTATAGATGCTTTTTCAGGGGACAGTGTCTAGTTACCAGCCCAGTAATGGTGTTAGCTTCTTTCTTGCTGCGCCTGAATAGGTTATCAGAGAATCTAGCATCCCCATCCCCTATTAGGGCTGTTGGTAGGGAGTTGACCTTCAGTCGACCTCCATTTCTTTGTACTTTCTTCATCTAACCAGGTCCAAATCTGCCTTCTTGCAGAATCCTTAGTAATCCCACATACGGGCCCTGTACCCATGAAGTGTCTTTTAGAGCCCTCCTTGGCTAGTTTGTCGACTATTACATTGCCCTTTATATCCTCATGTCCCAGCACCCAAATCAGAGACACCGTGTAGTCTCGTGCCAGTGCATTGAGGGATTGTTTGCAGTCTCTAACTAGTTTTGACCTAGTTAAGGGTTCGAGACTGCCTTGATGAGCTCGGCTGTCAGTCATTATATTAATTTTCCTCCTCATGTAGCCCCCTTTTGCAATCATTTCTGCACAGACTGCAAGAGCGAATACCTCTGCCTGGAAGACCGTTGTATGGTTTCCCCGGCACTCAACGCATGTACAAACCACTCCTGTACCCAATGAAAGTGTACAATGTACGAATTATGTATGCGACGGAACCAACACTAGCATGTAGCCAGGTGTTAGATTATGGTGTAACTACAAATATATGCATATGCATATGATATTATTATTATTTGATACAACGCAAACATATGCCGGCTAATGACGGAATGAACTAAAGAATTATCAAAGTCTCTCTGTTGTATTATGTTTCACTGCACGTTGCATTACGTGTTGCACCTGTGCGGTGTGTACTATGCTTCACTGCTCAGCTGCCCACATACCGTTGCTATCAACTATCAAGTAAGTTACTATGATTGTGTACATCTATCTCCGCCAGTAAACAGAGATATCTCCCGCATATTAAATCATCATCCATCATCCCGATCATGCAATTATCCCATTGCGGTCAATTTAAACGAAAATAACGTCGTATTATTTCAGTTTAAATTATCTAAACGGTGAGGGTAGCCTCGCAATCTATTATCGTTCGTATTTGAGGACTCGCAGTGTCACAATTACCGAATTCTAAACTAATTTAAAATTAACTCGTGGTCAGCTGTATGTAAGCGCATTGAAGATTATAATATCTAGATATAGACGCATACCATCAGGCTTTGCTAGCGAATAAATAGAGGGCGCAGACGGAAAAATATTCATTCCAGTCTTATTAATTCATTTACATTTCGAGGCACAAGCCTCGGGTACTTGACTTTGAGATCATCGCATTTATTAATAAATTAATTTAGCAATGCGCAAATGCAAGAGTATGTCCAATACATCCGAGTTCCTTAGCTAGACGTGTACATACATGGGAATGCTTGCAAGAATGGTAAAAACAATAAAATTATGTTTTATATTGTATTGCTAATCAGAATTACTATTATTACTTATTTTTGTACATCTATACTACATTTTTAAATATACAGGATGCTAAAAAAGTAGCTTAATCTGATTATTATATACCTATTATCTGTCAAAATGTCCGTAATAAAAGTAGTTTCATTTCCTATTCATTGATAAGGGCAATTATGTCTTCTTCAACGTCTTGATTGGTACAGCAAGCAACTTTTTTTTGTTTCTTTAAATGGCAAATCATTCTTCTTCCTTTGTAGTCTAAAGAGGGTTAAATGTCTTACGTCTTCTATATAGTCACAAATTACTTTAATGTTATTTATCCACGAAATGTAAGATGAATTTAAAGCAAGAAAGGTTAATTCACTTGTATATAAGTTACAGCAAAATAATAGTTACCTACTTAGTCAGACTCTTCAGAGCTAGTCATGCTTGCAATTATATACCAACAAGATGAACGGAAGCGAGAGTGTATATTCCTAAAATGAGAAAATCGGACCCTCCCCAATGCCTTTCGTTCAATTAAACTGATGTTTTTTATTTTGAAAACATTAGAAAAGGTGTTAAAAGGTCGTATCAGAAAAGTAATCCTACCACATGGGCCCCTACATGTACACCAATATGCATGTCAAGCAGCAAATCCAAGGATCTTGCCCTAAACAATCTAGTCTCCAGGTAATTGAATTCTCTCGAATCCAAGGAAATAGCATTTTGTGGAAATAGCATTGCGTAAATCCAATTACCATGGAGGGATTGCATTTCCAGGGATAGCCCTGTGCAAAGCAGTTAAAGCATGAAGCGTAGAACTGACCATAGCAGGCTGGATCTCTGTTGTGCTTAGTTTACGATAATGATTCTAAGCGGGGAGGTAGTTAAGTTCAGGCTTTCTCTCAGGTTTTCTCTCTACAACTATGCTCACTACTGGTGGACGACCTGCTGAGTATCATTGAAGCGCTTGGAGCCGAGATGCAGGTCTATGTGAACGATATCGTGATACTATTATGAGCATCGAGAGCGACAGAAACTTCCTCAACCCTCCAACATGTGATTAACGCCATTTGTAGTTGGTGTAGTATGACAAACCTGAGCATTAGCACGAACAAAACTACGGTAGAGTGTGGAACATATGGCACCACCCACTATTTAAAATGTGGCTCTTGCATTTGCAGATAACGTAAAATATCTAGGCGTCTTATTTGAAAAGACATTATCTTGGAATTCGCATTCGAAAAAGATCACTCACATGGCGAAGTTATTCTTATGGACATACCAAATATCTATATCCAAAGCTAGTCCATTGGCTCTATGGTAGTACAACCTACCATAACCTATAAAGCAACAGCTTGACGAGAAAGCCACAGCAAAACTTGCGTCCTTTCAAAGAATCGCAAGTGTGCCAATTACGGAAGCAGTATCCTCTTCCCCATCACTGGCCCTAGAAACTCTTCTGGACCTACCACCCTTGTACATTCTTGTGGAAAAGAGGCCAGACTAATCGCATTTGGTCTACGGCAAATAGTGAATCAATCGCCGCATACTTATGTCTATGTGGTCAACAAGCTGATAAAATCGGTTACTTTTCACAACATACTCAAAATGTCTTCGGACATAATGTATACTCGACCAATTATTGATTTCCAAATAGAGGGGAATGGAAATGCAAAGAAAAAGCGGGGGGTTCGAAAACCGTTCAGGGTATGGGCGCGAACATGAACAATAACATTAAACTCAATGTTCGACATTCATAATAATAAGTTATTAAACTTGCATGCTTAATACCATGAACTTTCATATTTATTGTATTAATGTTCACCTGCTTATTGTGCCAATAAAAAGGTTCATCGGCTGAAAATTAATAAAAAAATTATTACATACATGCATTTTTTATTGAATTTACAAACTTTTTCTTTCAGTGCAGGGGCCAGAACATGCCATTGCCATACCACCTATGGTAGCTAAATAACAAAATAAATTCTGCACAAATCAAAAAATTGCTCGAAACTGGAAAAACTGCCACGGTTGGTGCATGCCAAGAGTGCATTTCATCTAGTCATGCTAATTCCAAGGAACTGCTTAAACTTGACCATAAAATTGTCTGTACAGATCACTGTAAAGTTAGAAAGTATTTACATAGAATCTCATTCAGCAAGATACTAAGCTACCTAAAGGCACGAACTTGTTGGATAAATTTTAAGATAACATCTGCTCTACAATAAACCCTAGTGGTCGCAATAGACGAGACTATTAATCGAACCATATGGATGTTATCTCTCACTAATCTAATCTATAGGTCTCAATATGCAAGAGTTGTGCGGTACTCGATTATTTCCTTCAGTTTAGTAAAATTTTTATAATACTTATTAGTATATTTGTATTTCAACGATATCTATGCTGTCAAATGTCCGATGGTGGATTCTAGTTTCTCGGCTTTTAACTATGCCGATGATGACTATTTCCTTGTGACGGGTGATACGCCAAACGCCATTACAAGCACAAGCTCTAATTACATACAAAGTCTTACATAATGGTTGCATGTGAACAATTTAAAACTTAATCAAGGTAAAACAGAAGTAATTTTGTTTAAAACCAAATCACAGAAATACCGCCCTGAAAATGTAATAGATAATGTATCTTATTCTGTTAAAAGTGCAGTGCGTCTACTAGGCCTCACTGTAGATGACCACTTGAAATGGACACAGCATATTGATGTCATTGTAAAAAAAATTAAACAGTATCAGTTTTGGATTAAGGCGATTGCGAGACCTGGTTGACACACACTCTTCGCACAATGTATTTTGGTTGTTGTTATCCTCATCTCAATTATGGAATTGTGCTGTGGGGAGGTAGCAGTGACATGCCCAGATTATTTTCAACTCAAAAAAAAATTTTGCGTATAATTTATAAATTGAACCCTGCACAGTCATGTCGGGATATTTTCAAGAAAAATAAATTACTTACGTTATACCCCATCTTTATATTTCAATCTATACTTTTCCTTTTTAAAAACAAACATCTCTTCTCTCACAATACAATACTACACGATTACTCCACAAGAAACAGACATGACTACTGCTATCCTCTTTGTAGATTATCACTAACTCAACGAAATATTACCTATATTTGCCTCGAGTTTTATAACGTACTGCCAACTTACTTAAAAATGATTGAGTCACTTCCTACTTTTAGGACAAGATTGTTTCATTTTCTTTGTGAAATTGAACCATATAGTATTAACGATTTTCTATTATATTGAAAGTATGATTGGTATTAATTTTGTATTTAGTTTTATGGACGTCTTGTAATATCCTTTGTTATATTACAATAAACTTATATTATTATTATTATTATTATTATTATTATTATTAGTATAAATAAACAAATATAAGTGGTCCTATAGATATACATCTTTAAACTTCATAAATAAGAACCACCCTAATACGCATGCATTTGTTTTATTCAGAAACAAACAATTGGATATTGAATACGTTGTTCAATATCTTTTTCATAGCATTTTATTCTATTAACTTGTTAACTGTCACACGCAGCGTGCCATGTCAGTTCGGTGAATACACACAGTACATAGTCTAATACAATAAAATATGCAGGCAGACGTTCTGACGCATGTTCTTTATTTCGGGATTTCGAATGAAAAACCGCGTCGCCTAGCTGGAATGAACGAGATAGTCCCATCTGTAACGCCGGCTGCGGTGACAAATGGCAGCGGACCCCGCATTATTAATAAGAGCATGAAAAACAGGCGCTCCCGCATTCAAATATAAAACGCGGCATTCGAACACATTAACGTCGGAACGTGCACAGTTATGACGCTATAACACTTTATGGAAGTACAGAGGTTTTTGATGGAATATTAAATGTTGGTGCGATTTATATTAAATGTGGCCAAAAGAAATTAATTAATTGGTTTAGTTAATCTATGAAAAAGAAAGTATCTTAGAATTGACATATAAATTTTTGTGACCATAAGACAAAAACATCAAAATAGCAAAAATACTCCAAACTGTGGTAGTGGTAATGCTGCAAACTTCTCCTAGAGCTCTCACCACAAACTGCACTAAACTGGACGTACGTTTCTATAGCAAAGCAATATCAAAATAGGATTATGTGTAGGCAAATTATAGCAAGAAAGTCAAGGATAAAATATTAAAATTTTTCCGCGACGCAGTATAGTCAAAATTCCTAAAAATTGCAGCAACTGACGGAATTATTCTATAATTCCTAGATAATAACAGATAGAAAAAAAAAAGAATTTATAAATTGTTGTAAGATTTTATTAAATTTTATATATCATCCGCATTTGTAGGAGGTGCTTCATAATCTCGGTACAGCATTTAACTGTGTTTTCTTAAATACAATATTTCCACTAATGCTATTACATTTTTCAAAATGTCAGTAAATTTTGAACAAAAAGGCCTAATCTCGTTAATTTCCGAGATATCTTCGATTTTCTAATAATTAAGTTACCTACATTGTTTGAGAAAGGCGCGTGTAATTTAAAAGTGAACCAAACTTTGAAATATCTTAGTATAGATCTGCTTACACTTTAGTATAATGTACTAGGTTTTCGCAACTAAAGTGAAAATTTAGACAATTTCATTTGGGATTTTTTTTTAATAGAACACTGTATATACTTACATCATTGAATTCGTATTAATAAATACCCCATCTATACATGGATAATGCTCACACAATATTTAATTATATCATACGTAGAGTGAGCTGGTGCTTCCTCATGTTGGAACCAGATCTGCCCTCTTGCTTCATGGGATAAATCATCTCTAAATTCATTCTCAAGAGACTGTGCAGAATGTGCTCTTGCGAGACAATAGAAAAGCACGGACCGTGTATTTCCGAAATCAGTGAAAAGAGGTCTTTCATACTATCTAACAATATACAGGATGTTATATTTTAAAAAAAGCAAATTGTATTCATTTTTCTACTAAATTATGTGATAACATCAACTTTCAAAGTTGTAAAAGACAACCCCAGTAGCCAACTATATTTATTTCATATTTTAGAGATATTTAGAAAATATATATTTCGTTAGTATCTAAGTTGAGCGCTGTAACTTCTATTAATATATCTGCGTTTACATAAAAGGTAACTATATTACGTAAAATAATTGCAGCGAGGTAACTGCTATATGCATTCATTCGCACCAAATCAAAAGTAATAATATAATTCATAATCCCGAACGATATATACTTCTATTTTATCTAAATTTAGAAGTCACTTTTTATTTTTTGATTTTAATTATTTATTTTATTTACTATATTATATTTTTGAGGCATTATTGAGTATTAACTTGTATGGTGAGTGTGAAGAAATAAGTTCTTTTCCTTTTAGACACCTCCAGGTATGTCGTTCATTTTATTTTTCAGGAAAGTTTCATATAGCTTTTTGTTATCGCTGTTATAATACATTCTAAACAACCAGAATATACAGGTTACTGTCTGCAAATAATTTTGGTTCATTCTGGAAAATTAAATAGCTTTGTATGATCGCATAAAAAAAATCTCAATTTTCATATAAATTCTACAAATATTTTTAAAAATATGAAGCTAACATTGATTTAAAATATGGAGTAAATATTTTAATTGTATATTTTATCTATATTTAGATAAAATATAAAAAATATATTCAAAAATTTCTCACCAAAAATATTTGTCAAATATATTTTTAAAAATGGTATATGTATTTGTGGCTGTTAGGGAATAGAGCAAAAATCCTGTAACTTTGATATTTATTTTTTTCTTCTATCTTAAATAATACAGCCTGTAGCTAGGGGTCAAATTATAAACGGTCACCCATCGAATTTGGATATACAGGTGTCCCACCGACTACTGGTTCTTTGGTTGCAGCTCTATTTTTCATTTTAGAAAAAAGTTGTGTCTACAAAAATTCTATAGAACTTGCTGCATAATGCTGCATAACCTAAAAATGTTTCTGACCCTACAGTGTGTTCCAAAGGCAGGAAAACGTATGCTTATTCAGTTATTTTAAAAGGAACACCTATATATTATTCCATTTTTAAATTCCACGCAGAAAAATAACATGACTTTACATAAGCTGCTATATGTCTATCTGCAATAGCAACGTTGTTATTTACGTTCTTGTAAAAAAAGACTCTATTGCAAGCCTTCGTAGTTTGTACGTGCATTTGTTTTAGATATTCATACCTTAAATACTGGTTTACCGACGGATCCAAATCCAACCAGGGCACTGGAGTCGGTATTTGTGGGCCCAGTCCTAATCAAAGGATATCCATAAGCCTGGGGAAACATACAACGGTCTTCCAGGCAGAGGTATCCGCCCTTGCAGCCTGTGCAGAAATAATTCCAAAAGGGGGCTACATGAAGAGGAAGGCTGTCATTAAAGCAGTCTCGAACCCCGTAACTAGGTCAAAACTAGTTAGAGACTGCAAACAATCCCTCAATGCACGAGATGGTCGGTGATGGACGGTGTCTCTAATTTGGATGTCGGGACATGAGGATATAAAGGGCAATGTAATAGCCGACGAACTAGCCAAGGAGGGCTCTAAAAGACACTTCATGGGTCCAGAGCCCGTATGTGGGATTACTAAGGATTCCGCAAGAAGGGAGATCTGGAAAAATCGGAGGTCGGCTGAAGGTCAACTCTATACCAAAGCGCTGATAGGGGATAGGGATGTTAGTTTCTCTGATAACCTACTCAGGCGCAGCAAGAAAGAAGTTAAAACCATTACTGGGTTGGTAACTGGACACTGTCCCCTGAAAAAGCATCTATACAACACAGGCCGGGTAAGCGAACCGTGGTGTAGAAGATGCGAACTACAGGAGGAAACGAGTTTACATGTAATCTGCACATGTGAAGAACTAAAGGTACTCAGGCAGAAATATTTCGGGAGAGATCTATTGGAGCCCTCGAAGGTTCTCAAGTTCCTACTGGGCAAGATACTGGGCTCTATAGAGAACACCAAGCTGTTTGATTGGAAATATGAGGCTTAATAAGGATGGCACAATGAGCACCTAGCTCAAGTGCCCGGACATTAAGTGCCCACCCTAACTTTAATGAATGGATGAATGATGATCTTAAATACTCTACATGCATACTTAGTTTGATACAACACTGAAACAGGTGTCCACTATAGTCCTGAACATTTGGTTAACTCTACCCCAAGGTAACTTGATTTATTTAAATAGCACTGGTTATGTTAATTTAACCCTTACACAAAACTCTTTCAATTTATACCAAACATTTATGATACTTCATGCACGATTTTATAGATAATTAATGATTTTAAATAAATCCAACAAATTTTCCATTAATTTAATAATAAATAATAGTAAATTTTGCGTTAGTTTTTGCAAAAGCTCTAGCGAAATGCATGAAAATGCCTCCCCAATTTTATTTTTCTTATTTTCCTTTGTGGATAGTTCTTTTTTATACACGAGTTTCTATATACTGCAAAAAAAAAAGGAATCACGGGAAACGTATTACATAAAGCAAATTATTTTTTGGTAGTTTTGACTTGTAATTATTGTGGTAAAACAATTACCATAGCCTACCAAAGGTAGGTAATATTATATCTGCTAATTATAAGCAAGCAGAATTAAAGTTTCATTCGATTTTCAAAAAAAACGTGTTATTAGTTTTGTGTTGTTTATGATCTGATAGTAATGTATTTGCGGTATTAATTTGGGGCTTCATTTACTTATATCGCGTATATAAACGCTAATTAAGTTAGACTAGTTAATTAAGGGGTAATTCATTGGATTTATTTAAAAATAGTAAAATCTACAGAATCTTGCAACAGTCGCTAGGTTTGCAGTGTGACTATTTTTTACATTTTTTTTACAAATACAACGTTGTTATTATAAACATTTATATAGTAGTTTATATAAAAGGATGTTTTGTATGTAGAATTTGAAAATGGAATAATATATAGGGTGTTTGTCTACTTCTGAGACACTTGGTATAGTCAGAAATATTTCTAGGCCATGCAGCATTGAATCCTGTAAAACTTTTGTACAATAGACTTATTTCTTATAATCAAAAATAAGCCTGTAATCAAAGATCGAGTCTTTGATGGGATATACAGGTAAACATAGAGTCCATTGCAATAGAGAATGGTACATGACGTCACATGCGCAATGAACGATTATTGGTAGCTGACGCCTCTTTGCTAGGTAACAGACAGTGGTAGCCGCCAGCGGGGCGTAATTGACGTAATGCCACCACCAATACCATTCTCTACTGCAACGGACTCTACTTTCCAGCGGAGATACTAAAAAATGAGAGCGACAATCCAGAGCTACTCTTTCGAGATAAACACATTGATAAAATCAAATTTTACATTTACATATCTTAACGTTTTTAGGATATTTAAAAAACAATATTTTTCTTTAATTTCTATTATACGATATAACTTTCTTATTATTTAAAATTTCAAAAAATAGTTTAGATATTTTTTGTACATTTCTTTATTTGGGATTTTGATATATCCTTCAAAACTTTTAGTTAGGACGTCATATTATTTTTTCCTAAATGGAGACCCCAGCAGGCTATGTTATAATTAAATAACAAATTCTATGGGTTTCACAAAAACATATAACACTCGATATTAAGCAAGATATTGTGTTTTTAAATTTCTAATAGATTTTTAGCGTGCCATAGATACAACAGATCCATGGAAAAAATCAGCAGAGTGCCATGACAGCCAACAAAATAATTGATATTTTCCCTAACAAATAATAAGGGTCAGTTTTTTTTTTAAGGGGATATTTTGAATATTGACAGTTTCTCTACTTTGCTAATAAAATAGTAGTGTGCCATGAATTTTTAGGATTACTGTCACAACCTTCATAAATTTAGTTGTGTATTAAAAAAAAAATCAGTAGAGTGACATGACAGCCAAACAAAATAATTGATATTTCCCCTATCAAATAATAAGCGTCAGTTTTTTTAAGGGAAATGTTTTGAATATTGACAGTTTCTATACTTTACTAGTAAAATAGTATGTCATGAATTTTTAGGTTTACTATCTCATAACCTTCATACATTTAGTTGTGTATTAAAGGCAAAAGCTGTAGCTAATTCTGGAACTATTGCCAGCTATTTTAAAAGTTATTGTTGACTCCGGCGATAGCTCCCTCTAGTGGCGTTCAGATTTTAAAAATATTTTCATTGAATTTTCGAATTGTCACTTTAGTTATGAAATTTTGTTTCCCATCACTGCAACTACTGTACTTTCCCAGATATTAACGATTCCCATTCTTAGTGGAGCATCTTTTAGTGTTAATTTTTGCATATATCTTCTTCCGTGTCGCTCCTTTTCCAAAAATTGTTTAATTCTTCCGAAACCCACTGTATCTTCGCTTACAGACGCGAGCTACGTCCGGCAACGTGGCGCACCTCCGCGTTTCAACAACAGCGACGATCCGGCAACACCGTAGCCATTTCCAAAATTAGATAACGTCCTGCCTACTGCCTACCTCGCGTTCTCCGACGACGTCGAACGCTCGCAGAACGAATTAGAAGAGAGAGAAGGACTGCTATTCGGATAGATAAAGAGGGAACTAAAAGGAAATAGGACCCCGACGAGAATCGTGTTCGTCGTAAACGTATAGCGTATACGTCAGTAGGCCTTGAACTCTATTCTTTCGCCGAGTGTGCGGAGACGCTGTCGGCGAAACCGGCTACGGACGGGGCCACTACTACAACGACTACGACAACAACGCAAAACGACGAGAGCGTAGGGGGACGGGGAGGAGAGGGGAGGTACGATCGCGAAATGCCGCTTGCCAATTCTCTTCGTCACAGCGGAACACTTTTGAGAGCTGATGGGATGCTGTGCGAACGAATGCGTGCCTCACCGCCGTAGCTGTAGCCTTCGCATTCGCAGTATTGGTCGACCGTTGTTGGCGGATTGTTTGTTTTGGCACTACGCTTCGGTTCCGATGAAATTTATATGGCGTTTGGCACGCCGGCCGTGGCGTTCGTGCGTAAGCGAGGGAAGTCCCATCTTGTCCGAGTTTAGCGGGCCGGTAATATACACAGGCACACTTTTGCCTAAATATTTTAAATAAATGTGACGCGGTTTACAAAACAATTTGTAGAACAAAGGAAAAGCAGCTTTTTTTTTTAGAACAGAAGCTGGCGGCGCTCATATGCGTAACACATAAATCAACATCATAAAACATGTCGCTTTTCAAAAGGGAATTATGTGATCATTTTTCTATCAGGATTGTTCCTGTTCAAACTTTGTAAAGCTCCCACGTCGCAGCTATCACTGTGTCACAATCTATTTTCTTTCAAAACTAATTCTAAATGTGTAGGGTGAGTGTTTCGAACTTGCAACAAAATTACATTTTTCTTTGCCAACAGGGATTAATTGAGATGCAAAGAAACCGGGCAGGTTGGAGTTGTCTGGCAAAAGCAAATTTATTACCTGTTCAGGCAAAAGAATGGCTGAATTGTTCCCCAACAGTAGAGTAACTGCCCAAAAGCAGATAGAGGTTATGTTAAAGAGGTAGTAATTACCCTAATGCTTTTCTGATATACTTTGTACCTATATTCTGTATTACTGAAGTTATAATTATTAGATCAATGATGGAGCATAATGTTAGCAAAATGCCAGAGGAACGTCTGCATTTGAACCATAGACAAGAAGAATACTACTAGAAAGACCTTTGCGCATTCGCAAACTTTCAGGTTGTCTAAGCATCGCCATTTTGATGTATGCCGTGGTCAAATAGATCAGCTGTTGTCGCAGTATTTTGTTTTGAGAGGCTTATAAATCGTGCTGTTTTTAAGGTTATTCTTGCGTTTTTGTGACATTTTATATTTATGATGTTATTTATACTAAAGTTTTTTTTAGTAAGTGATACTTTATTAATGTGAAGCTACCTAAATTATTGAATAACAAATTGTTTTTAAGAAAATATTTCATTGGACTGCTTTGTAATGCCTGTTAAGAGAGCTCAACTCTGAAGAAAACATTTAGTGAGGTTTGTGGTGTTATTATAAGATATGAAGTAGTGTTTATGTTGTAGAATAGCTTGTTGTGTACCTTGAAGTAAAAGCATTCGTAAATTATTATCCCTGGCAGTAACATCAGTAAGAGCCAACGATAATCTACCTGTTATAGATATGTGGCATAACTTTATCGCATTCTCCTTTATGAAGAGTGCTTGTTGCAGTTAACGTCTGCTACAAGACTTTTTTGAGAAAATAAATATACACTGTCGCAACGAAAGAATAAAGGTATTTCTGCACTATTGTAGACCACAATGGATATGAATGATGCTATTTCAGATAGATGAATAGTAGCTGATCCGAGAGATTAAAAATTTGTATTGGTAATTTTAGCACATCGCACAGTGGCCAATTTAGATGGTTTTGCGGAAAAAATTAAATAACTTTTGAACCACACTCCGTTCCGGAGTGAAATTTCGTACAGTGATTATATATATGATTCACTTTTTATGACATGAGAAATAATACTTGAATTAACATATTAGAGGGTAATTATCGATAGAGAAAATAAAAGTTTAGGAATTCTACATTTAAATCGGTTTAATATTTCACCTGTTGTTTGAAGACTTTGTAACTCAATTTTTTAGGCAACTTTCTTTAATAGTTATATGGCAGGATAGCTATTTTCTTTTTCTTCATATTTATTTAATAATATGGGGAAGACATCGTGGCCACTGTTCTTGAGTGCATTTCTTATTACCTCATGAGATGTTTGGATAAATCTGCATCTATCATAAGAGCTAACCCTCTCTCTGTCGCCATGTATTTTGCTCTACATAATTTTAGAGTATCAATTCCAGTAGCAGCAGCTTGAAGTTGTTGCTCAGGAAAAGTTTCACGCAGTTGTTGAATCTTATACCGTTTAGTGCGATCATAACATTCACTGAATTTCTTTGTTGGGAGGCCTGTTGATAAAGACCTTTTTTTCGGAGATGGTGGTGCTTCATCCGTAGTATCTTCCCTTTCCGTGTTAAGTTTTACGATAAAAACATCTTGTAGCCATTCATTGGAGTCATTAATTTTTTTTTCTCTAGTTCTATGGCTATTGTTCCACTTTGTTTTGAATTTGGAAACAAACTCCTTTTTTATTTTATTTAAAGTATGCTGGATTTTGTTTTCATCTATATCTGGATACGTTTCACTCAAAAAAACATTTTAAGTCATTTACTTGGTTTTTACACTTGATTAATTCACTGCACAATACATCATAATTTATTGATCTTGTATCCAGTATTAGCTTGGAAAGATATATCGCCAAAGACTGATGCAATATGAACTACCCTCGATATGAACAATTTTCAGTTCAGCAAGAGAATAAAGTAACCGTGCTCCTAACTAAAAGAGAGAATAGAAGACGTGAACATAATTTTTACGGTAATAGGTATATTGTAAATATCTGACTCTATTGAATAAATGAAATAAAAGGAATTTAGGTATACTATTTTCGAAACTAGCGGCAAAAAATATCACTGTATGCTACTTTTTTTGTTTGCGTTTTGACAATAAGATCTTCAAAGCATGTAAAAAACGCGAACTATCGACATTAAATAATTGAGTAGTCCAAATATTACTTTAAATTTCAGGCAATTACCCATCTATACTTGATTAAATTTAACATTCTATATAAAAAAAAATGTAAAATCACTTTCCCACTGTCATTATCTATTCCTATTATGGTAAAAAATACGTGTTTCCCCCTTTATATGAAATATGAAGCAATTCATAATAAGTGAAACACAAATTTTGCTGTTATGTATGTATGCTGAGTGGTGAAGGGTGGTGTTACACTGCGACTAAAGGATCTATTGTGTCACCCATTCTTGCTGCTTTACAGTGCTCTCAATCCATTCCTTTTAAAAGTGTTAGGATATCGGAGGGGCCCCAGTTTAGGTAAGTCTCCCTCTTCGATTTCACATTGCTCCCAGGTACAATGCCCCTCGGGTTGCACAGTGACTGCGCAGTTGAGAGGAGGTGGATGGTGTTTCATTCTGTTCTCCACAAAATCTGCATTACAGATCATTTTTCACAAATCAAAGCTTAGTCAGGTGTCCTTCGTCTTACAATGGCGTGAAAGTATTCCTGTTAATATGCGAACATTTGTTCTTACTCAAGGTTGATCGCTTCTGTAGACCTCTTCTGGTTATAAGTTCCCAGAAGAATTTTACTCTGCATCATTCCCTGGAGATTTTTCCAGTAACTGGATTTTCTCTGCTCAAATTTGTGTTTACAATTCATGTTTATTTAATTTTTACATTTCGAAAAAAAGTTATTTTCTTATATTTTTAGTTCTATGTTTTACTTACCGGTAGTTTTTTTTTTTTGTTTTGTTTTATATAATATTATTATATGTTAAGTTACTTTCGGTTTAATTTATTTACCTTTTGACAAAAAAAGCCCGTATTTGATATATTGTGTTTATTATGTTTACATATTATAATATATCACTCACTGCCAGTTATAGATTCCTGCTCTGGGAAAATTAAAATTTAAAAACTTTTTTCTCCAATTATTTTATTTATGCAGGTGTTAAGTTAATAATTACATGCACTATACATCAATACTTATTTTTAATAATAGTTGCTGACACGTCAAGTTGCGATCACCCGTATAATACTTTAGTATAATAGGTAAAATATTACCCATGCAATTACAAATAAATTGTGTCTGTCAAAATTACCAAACTGTGTAAGAGTAAGCTAATTGCAAATCCTTCTTAGTGCTGTGCTAATATTGAATACTGTGCGCGCTACTAAGATTTTTTAGCTATTTTTCAGCTAGAGGCAAAAAGTGGCAGCTAAATTTTGTTCAGCTTCTTGTTTCCTTAGGCTATGGAGAACACGTAGAAGAAAAAATCAGCTTGGCGGTCGTTGTGCGGCTAACATTGAAAAGTCTAGACAAATATTTTCGTTCAATTATATTGCACTTTTTCGTAAATTAAATAATACCCTATTAATATCATTAGATCTAATGATTGTTACTGTATAGTAAGCATAAACCTCCACCTTAACATTTCTGGTACTATTTGTTTCAAAACTTAATTTGTTTGCGCTTTATGCATTCCTACTTTTTCAGTAATATTTCAAGTAAAGAATTCGAGAATACCAATCATTCAACTTCAAAGTGCTTATAACGTCAGCCACTTTTAATTTATTATCTATTTGTACTAAAATAATCATTTCTAATCCTTCGCTTTCAGAATGAACTAAAAATAACATATAGGGCATATCGAAAATTAGACTCTTTTTCCGCCTATATCCCAACTGTGCTACGCAGCCAGTTCTGAAGAACATCCGATCTCCTATTAATAAAAGTGATCATTGGATGTTATTGTAAAATACCGGTTCAATATTGGTGAAAACATTAACGCCAAGAACTGCAAGTCGAATTAATAAGAAAAAAAAATAAAACGAACTTATATATTTAGGCAGCAATAAAGAAATGTCATGTGACATCAATGGTGTTACTACACCCCAAAAATATTAAATAACCAAAACACTTCAAATTTCAAGTATAAGGGTTGACTTTTCATAATGTCACTTTAAAGCTTCAAAGTTACCTTAAGTTCAAGTTCCCATAAATAATAACAGCAGACTTTTGTTAAAGTGCTAAAGTGAATTTATTATGAAACCGGGCCTAATGTGTTAGCCTATCTATTTAAAATTAAATATCGATTAAGGTCTTTCTCACAGTAAAAAATACAATTCCATATGATATAGTATTAATACTAGTGTCAAAGGGCATATGAGCATTTTTAAAATATTTACCATTAGTCCTTGCTTTTATGTTTAAATTGTTTTCTTACGACCTTTAATACATCAATGGCTGCCCAGTTTATCTGAAGTTCCGCATCCACTCTATCTATCTAGTTATCTTGTCTTGTTTGACGACGATATGCAATACAATTCGAACCTCCACACAGAGTTTTCGATGCAAGCGAATTCTATGGCTCATTGTTTCCCCGCAATTTACCTATAATTTCCGTGTATTATGATGTCTCTAATTCGAATTTCCCTAATTCCAAAACTTATGCAATTGAAGCTGTGAGCATTGCCTAATGTAATAAGAATCTCTATTAAGTCGAATATTTAGGGTAACCTAATAGCGAAATAAAGTTTCCCTGCGTGGTTTAGTGGGAATCCCCGAAATGGCGTATGATTTGCCAATGTTTTGATTAAGCATGGTGTTGATAAAATGTCCGCGCCGCAAAAACTTAAAAATCTGACGATCCAAACAAAAGTAGAAATTTAAAAATGTGGAAAATGGATTTAAAAAAAGATTATTGTCAAGACTAAGAGTATGAAATACCGCAAAGCACATTGTCTACAATTAGACTGCTACTTGAAATTTCAATGCATAAATAAAAGGTCGACTTACTCTCAACCAAAATAGTGTTTGTTTTAGTCTCCTCTGATGATAATGGCACCTTCAATGCAGACAAAACTGATCTCCTTTGTAAGTGTTTATCAGATAAGAGTTGAATTAAAAATGAGAAGTGCCGGGACAAACTCGCACGAAAGATGGGTTACTGGAACAAAATACTGGTACTGAAAAATTACAGATTTTAATAATAGAAAAAGTGCTAAATCACGATGTCTTCGAAGAGTCACTCCTTGCGTTACTACAGAAGCAGAAAAAACATGATGATGCAGAACTTTTCGAAAGATAGCCTCTGAAATTGGACAAGTATTTTTTACGTCAAACAGGAAAGTTTTGCTCATTATTGACACTATCCGACACATCCACAATTAAGTTACAAACTAAAAACTGTAAAATTGACATCAAATTAAGCTCACATCCAAACATTTAAATCATACAGACACTAATATGAAAAAAATTGGAAAGTTTTAGAAACCATTATTCCATTCTAAATTATCTTCTGATGCATTAATGATTGTAAACTTGTTCGTATGGAACATTGGTGTTACTCGTAAAACAATCCAATTCTTTTAGATATGTTTATGATGAAGGAAGTCATTCGCAGAACTAAAAGAAAAATAATTACTGAGCAAAACATCATATCCTATACTAACAATCACTAATAAGTGTTGTTGGTGATGCGAATCAAATAATTTATGAAATTTTATGAAAGAGGCGAATTGTTCTATGTTAGAAAACATGAGTTTAATGAAAATTTGGATGCGTCCGACACTGAGTATATTCTTAGAGAAAAGCCTTACCAAGATGACTAAATCGTTTGAAACAATACGGTTGTTTTTTAAATGACTGAGAATATATTGGATGATGTATTTGTTTTACTTGTCACAATGCGTAGGAAGGAACGTACGTAGGAAGACCGTAGTAAAAGTTAATACTTAGTACTGAATACGTAATAAACTCTGTTTATTGTGGATGCATCAACCTTCGACGATCGAAAGAAACAGAAAGCCATGTGAATTAGCAAAAGAAAGGAGGCTTCATTATAGGTAGACCTGTTAAAGGGCTGTCTAAAAACCCAAAGAACACTGAATAAACAAAGACACTGAATAGGCAATTAAGGGAGATATTTTTATTAAGGGACACAAGAAGACTGAAGAACAATTGTAGTTACGGATATTAAAAATTGATCCTGTAGTAGCTGAATGCCTTAAGGGATTTTGACTAGTGCGAGGAGCCGCGAGTTCGAATCTTGCTCTGCTAGGTTCTCGGATTTTTTTCCAGTGACCATAATGATAATTAGGAAAAGGTTTGGCTCTGCAAGGGTACCTGATAAGCAACAAATTGCTTAGTCTTTATCTATCCCGAAAAAAGAAAACAGTTCAGATACCAACTGCAGGCCCCGAAACTAAAATTCTATTTACTATACTCTCCTTTTCCAATTAGTTGTAATACTAATATCGTCATTTTAATAATATATCTTTAAAATTGTAATTATGTTTATTCTAATATTATTATAGGTATATATTGACTCTTATGAAGATCATACGTTCTAATAAAAAAATGTTTAAATCTTATTGTTAATTCATCTACCTTATATGTAGATTCTATCTAGAGGTGGCAACTAGTCAAAACTAGTGCCATAATATATTATTAAAACATAATAAAGATTAAAAGGATTTATTATTTTATTTGCCATTTCATATTTGTTTCCTTAACAGACTGTCACAGAATTAGGCATTCAAAATGCAGTAAAACGATGCCTTTAGTTGGTATTCAAATCCTTTGCAATACCATTTGGAAAAGCAGTGATCATAACCAAAAAAATAAAGCAAAATATATCTAACAGGTCAACACCAATAAAAAAAGAAAGACAGATTTGAATACCTCAGAACAATAATCTAGGGAAGGAAACTACTGATAATGAAATAATGACGGTTGCATGAATTGAATGACAGAAGTAAAACAAAACTTTAACAAACTTAATATATGTGTATTACCATACAATTGATGTAGGTCCTTACAAATATAAGCGAAAGGAGAATGCGATACTGAGGAAAATTGGAACAAAATAACAAGAAAATAGAAAATTGAAGACTTTCCAGTGAAGGAAATTTATAATGCATGCCTCTGAGTAACCACCAAGCAAAATCGGTAGAAAAAAAAGAGTAAACATAACGAATTTAATAAGGCATTTAACAAAAATGAAAGATTTTCCAAATATTTATTTTTAATTATTGTTTTGACTCTGGTTATAATAAAAGAAGAGAGATTTGATAATCATAAAGGCACTAGTGATTGAATGAAGCAAATATCTGCGAAGAAGCGTATTCTTTTTTAATAAGCTTTCTTATTGATATCAATAACATAAGGCTGAACGTCATACAATATGAATCATTTCTAGACATCTGAGGTGCGATTATTGCAGCCAGAGATTGTCCTTGTCCGGTTCTTCTACAATCGACGACGAGGAGGCTGATCGCAGCATATCTCAATACAATGTTTCATAGACCGGTGCTTAGAATATTCAAATCGTAGGTATCCTGACGTCTGCGTTGAATTAAAAATGCAAAAAACGGCGCGTCTAGAGCAGCTGACTGGCGAGTTTAAAGTATGGTTAAAATTTAATTAACTTGGTGTTTAAATTGAGCTCATGGCTGTCGGCTTCGTCTCTGGTCGCCTAGACGAAAGTTATCACGCATATCCACTTATTTGATGCGAATGTAGTAGCGCAGGAAATGACGTAAATTACGCGCAAGAGAATGGGCACATTCCTCCTCCAGGGATTGACAAGGTTTAACCTGTGTTTGTTTTTATCGCTGTTATAGACTTATTTAATTTTTAATGTCTACAGCATCATTTCTCAACCTAGAAGTCGTGGTGTATTAAGTGGATCGCAAAATGAAAAATATGAATCATTTATATAGAAGCAAAAAATCATTTATTATAAATATTTTACTTACAATGTGCGGCAGATCGCCCCCAATCCACGTGCTTATACTATCTCTTTATTTAATTCTCTCTGAGTCTGGATGCAAGAACACCTGTACATGTAAAGGAAAGAAAAATGTGATGCTCACATTTTTTGTTATCCATTTAAAATTTTCTCCAATTATCTTAGAGCAATTGAAAGAATTCCTGATTAGTTTAGCGTAGCATAACAAACAATCGTTCCACATTCACTACCTGTGACTTCTGAACTGGTCGTGAATCTCAACTGGTAATTTAGCCGCAGCAACAGCGTTTCCACTAACCGCATTCTGCAAGAAATCATTTTTATTTTCTGGGAAATATTCCGTCAACTAAGTGTTGAGCTCATGCAAATGCATTTCGTGCAATCTAAATTGTAGTGAATAGTAATGTCTTGGTTATTAATTTTTTCTCAATATAATACGTAGCGAGCAAGAACATGCCCATTTTTTATGCTTTCAAGGCGTGTAACCCAAATATCAAGCTTTTTTAACTTTCAATATTGAGAAAATGTTTTTATCAAGGCCCAATTCGCAGTCAAGTCGTTTAAATGCGAAAATTCATCAAATAAGCAAGCCCACAACAACATAAAAAACACAAAGAAACAACAGCTTGTTGATACCCTAAAAACATTATTAATTATAGACAGATCAAATCTAGAATCCGCTCGTAAGATATTATTAAGGAACTGCTGTGTATATGGGTCATCCACTAAACAAAGCACTCCAATAAAAGAGAAAATGTACAACAGTTCTGCAAAATTCTTCTCAATACTTAAACATTTAAAACATTAATTTTCACAAATATGGGCTTCGGGCGATGTGCTATATCTTCCCCCACCATAATAGAACTGCCCATGAAATGGGATCCATTCAGATATGATGCAATTGTCCAACATGTCCACATTCTTTTTCAACCAGCAAGTGATCGTAAAAGAACCGCGACTCATCCGTAAAGAGAACTTCACCTCTAGGCTGAAGATTTTTCTTAAGTCTTGAACCAATTGTTCTTTTACTTATTTCAACCCGTCACACAGTTTGAAAGAGTTCAATTCAAAGTGTAACTTTAAACACTGCTGTTATTTTGCGATCCTTTAACGCATTCAACACAATAAAAAGATCAAGTGCAGTTGATGGTCTTGCTTCCAGCCACTCTCCACCTTAAGATGGAAAACCTGTAACCAATATTGGTTTAAAAATGCGCACTAAAACCAATTATGACTTTGATAGATAACTATTTGAATTTAAACGAATTTGTATAGGACTTTATGAACACAGTTGATATATTCCCTGCGATTCTAAAATATCCATTCTATTTGTTCATTGACTCTCATCTTTTGTGACAAGAGTGCTTAAAACATACAAAGAGATCTTCTTCAAGGATTTCCTCTTACATTCTCAGGCAGCACTTTGTATATGCACGTGATTGGATTATAAATTTAATCATGATACAATAATGACGAGAATCTTATGAGCACACACGCAGAATTAATGAACCTTAAAGTTCAATGGATGAGTTAGTCATATGCGAATATGGTTTGGAAAACAGGAGTTCTATGTATATGACAAATGTAATCTCCCTAGAACTCGAAAAAGATTTTCGGTATTGCATAGTCATATTGCATTATAAGGAACTCCATGCGCCCAAAAGCGGTCGTAAAGTAGCATTTTATGCATTAGTGCATAAAGTGAAATTGGTACTTACTGAAGGAAACAGATGTATGCACACGCATTGACATTCTGGTGACATTTAGGACGTAAAGGAAACGAAACTGTCAAACGTTATAATATACATATTTGACAACTATCTTTCAGAGTATAAATAGGCAAAATTAATCGTAATTAATCAAAACATATTAATATTTTAATTGTTGCAAATATTTGTGATAATATAAAAGTTAAATTCATAAAAGAGACGAAGAAAAGGTTGATATTGGACAATGTCAATAATTCAATATTCGTGGGATTCTATAATTAACAATTAAACGAATTTTCTGCCAGTAATTGCGTGGCTGCCTCATCATCATCCATTAGTTTTTCCTTGCAGAAATTCATAAGTTTAATATTGTGGGTATGAAATATAAAGTGTCATGGAAATCGTAAATTTACTCTTGGTATATTCTTTCTCTGGGGCTGCCTCAGGTAAAAAATACGTCATGTCATGCAAGGACTTTTTCAATGAAATGCTTGGTATACTGTCTCATTTTCAAATTTTGCGATAAAAACTGGAAACATTTTGTGGAATTGATCATACCTACCAGAGGTATTATTAATTCGACAGACTCAGCAGTTTTGGCAATATTGCCGTTTCGAAATTGATTTTTTTTTGAACATTTAAAATATATAAGTAAAATATTAAATGCTCAAAAGTGTTAATCCTCACACGTCAAAATTTCGAAAATAGATGACTTTAGCTAACGCAAAAGTTTTATTCCTATCCCAAAAGTCCGAACTTGTGCAACATACAAGGAGTACAATTAAAAACACTTACGTGACGTCATATCTACCACTTGAAAAATCTTCTATACCAACTACTTTAAACTACGTGCAGTTAAAATTTTTCTGATAAAAAAAAAAACTACTTGAATTTGTGTACAAGTAAGAGTGTATGGACGCAATGTAAACGAATCATTTCCATTGTTTCCTTGAGGTTTCTAATAAAAGAGATATCCGAGGTTTCAGTTTATAAGATACGTTTCAAAGCACGACTTAAATTTCAAAAGAAAATAGTTTCTTAGCAAAATGGATGTATATCTCAAATTCTAGAAAAACGTGATGTTTATTTTAATTCATCATTTTATACCTGAAAGTCAGATTGATTTTTATTTATGCACATTCCACGCTATCACGTCATTGTGCAATAGCCACAGCTTAATTTCATCCCCGCGTATCCCAGTTCCTTCAAATTTTATGAAAATTAATTTTTATTCTTTTTTCTTATGTCTACCCTTTTCAAGGCTTATACTATTATGCATGGATCACTTTGTATCACTTTATCGTTACACACCAGAAAAATAACCGTTGGCGGCACTTTCTCAGCTTTCTTCCTTAATTTACACTAATCATAAAGAACGTGGGTTAGGAGGTAAGTATAATGTCGACTCAAAATGGTGACTATTTATCATCTGCTGCGTGTAAAATTTGAATAGTAATAAAGAAGTTATTACTGTTTCTATTAAATAACAAAAGAGCACGATATAAAGCAAAAACAATATATTGAATTCCAAAAAGAGAGCAAGTAGGCTGAAGTAGGGTGCCTGCAGGAGGAGTTGTGTCCACAATGCTATGGTAGCTGCTTACAGACAACCTGCTAGCTATCATTGAGGTACCTGGAGTCGAGATGTTGGCCCATGACATCGTTATATTTTTAAGAGGATCACGAGAGATGGGAATCCCCTCAGCCCTCAAACCGGTGATCCAAGCCATATGTAATTGGTGCAAGAGGGAAAACCGGAGCATTACCCCTAATAAAATTGCTATAGTACCGCTCATCTAGAAAAAAGAGAATGAAGCACTTGGTACCTCTCAATATTCAAAGTGTCAAACTTATGCAAATAATGTAAAATATTTAGTGTCCTATTTGATAAGACTTCTGAAATACACATTTGAAAAAGATTACTCACGAGGCTAAGGCTTCAGAGACTTTCAGGATATTGATAAATTTTAAGAGTATCTCCGAAAGTGTAGAAAAGTGGATTACCTAACCTGAAGGAGTACGTCAAAGCGATCAGAAGAGACTTACTTCTATATAAAGGATTGCGAGTATGACTACAACGCAGGCAATGTCCTTCACCACGTCATGGATTTAAAAACTCTTCTAGGTTCACTTTTCGTTCCACATTGTTGTTGAAGGAAATGCCAGATTAACTATATTTCGCCTTTGGAATACAGCGAATGAATCGCTTCGTTGAATTGAATGAATTGGTTATTTACTTAATACTCACATAATAAGAAGCATTTTGGTGACGACTCGCTCTCCTTTCGAAGAAAAAAAAATGTTGAAAGATGTATGTATGTAAAGAGGGTGATGTTACACTGCGACTTAAGAAATCTATTGTGCCCTCAATTCTTACTGTTTTAGAGCTGGCCTTCCAATCCCATTCTTTTTAGAAAGTGTAGGACATCAGAAGGCTCCAGATTAGGAATGTCTTCCTCTTCGATTTCACATGCTCCCAGGTGCAACGTCCTTGAGTTGCACAGTGCTACGCAATTTGAGAGGAGATGGAATAGGTGTTTCATCCTGTCCCCACAAAATCTAATTAGTATTCCTGTTAATATGCGAATTGTCCTTACTGAGGTTGATACATTCTGTAGACCTCTTCTGGTTATAGGTTCCCAAACGAATTTTACTTTGCTTCATTCCCTGGAGATTCTCCCAATAGTTAGATTTTTTCTGCTCCATTTCTCTTTTCAGTTTCGTTAGTATTGTACTGCTACTTATCCCGCAAAAGGGTTCAGGCCCTACAAAAGTATTCCAGCCCCTTTTTTGCGAAATTATCCGTTATTTCGTTTCCTTCCACTCCTGTGTAATCCGGAACCCACAGGAGGGTTACTCTATTTCTTTTGTCTAGCTCGTTTAATTTCCCTAGACATTCCCAAACCACCTTGGGACTGATTTCATATGAGCTCAGCGCCTTGATTGTTGCCTGACTATCAGACATCCCCTGCAATCTCCTGCTTTCTACCAATATTGAACTGGACGCATCTTCCAATAACGTGTATTTCCGCCTGCAAGATACTTAGGTATTTTCCCAAGCTTTCGAAGTACTTGGTTCTAGGCCCATATATTTCTATTCCAGTTCCCTTTGCCGTTTTGGAGCCATCAGTGTACCATTTGATGGCATTTATATTCAATTTCAAGATAGTGTTATGATCCCACTTGCTCTTGTTACTAAGCTTTGTGGTGAATTTCTTCACAAAACTGATTTTTTTGATATGTCATCTCGGGGCATGTCCCAGGTTTGATCGCCGTCAAGAGATTGAGACCTATGCCTAATCGTTCCTTCCTTGACCATTCTGGGTGTGGTTCTTTTTGCCACGCCCTCTACCACAATATGGAGGGGGGTAAGATCCAATACCACCTCGATAGCTGCTGTTGGGCAGGTTCTCATGGCGCCAGTTATGCATACGCATGCTAATTTTTGCACTTTCGTGAGGTTAATTCTCGCGGTGGCCAGATTATTCTTCCAAGCTACTGATGCAAATCACTGTATACATCTAAAAGCAGTATTTTTGGGTTGCATCCCCAATTTTTCCCTGCAAATTTTCTGCACACCATCAGGGCTTTTTTGGCTTTGTTGGTTACTTCAAGTTCATGTTGTTCCATAGCAGTTTATTGTGTAGGGTAAGGCCTAGGTGTTTAATGTTTGTTATGTTGAAAAATTACTTCAAATGTCTTTTACTCCCCACAAATTGATTTGGAAGTAGAAGTTTATTAAACGAATTTGCTTTAGGAATAATTATTGTATTTTAAATTTTAACGTGACATTTAACACTCAGGACATCAGCCTTTTTCCAAAGCAGCTTTAAAAAAAAATAGTAAGACCCAATTGGCAGATCACAAATTAAAATGATCGTACAAGGTGTAGAGTCAGTGGTTGTCTAAGTGTCATGTATTCCAAGTTGATAATCATGTTGCCTGTTTAGAAGGGAGAATAACTACACTTCCAATAAAAACGACAAATGCTTTTTTCTTATCCCTACTTTTTGCATTCACCATTATAAGTATTTCAGAAAGAAACTGCTACTGCTCTTTCTTTATTTTATTTGTCGTATCATACTTTTTTCTTTAATAATATTAATTCCAAGATCGCATCTTAGCATCCCAAAAAGAGCTGGAATTCCGCGCGGAATCAACTAGTCGAACTTGCCAGACTGCTTACGAGCTATAGAAACAAACACAACCCAACTCCATACGTGGAAAAAAAACGCACGACTACAGCAGCCTCGCCCCAATAAAAGAACCGATTTTAAAACATGTCTAAACGGTGCGAGCTACTTTTCAGATGGCGAATAAAATGAATTCTGCCTAAAGGAATGTAGTCCGCGTATCTATCACGCAGCTTTCATGTTTTTAATCCGTCCACGGTTGATTTGGAATTTGACAGGCTATAATCGCAAGGTTGCCGAAATCCAACCGGAATCGATAAATGGGAGCTGAATAAACGTGTTTGCGCAGAGGGTTTGTGTGGATGAATGGTTTTTTTTTTTTAACGTGTTCTCACGCAAATATCATTTTCTATTGATGCTGACATCGACAGGGGAGTTAATTCACCTGGAAAATCGGGCCCTGCACAAACATGTGTTTCTAGCAGAACGATATTGTTGAAGTTGAAGTTAACACAGTATGGTTGAGTGCCACTATCAATTTCTAGGTGGGTATGTTCTTAAAGCAACAATTCTATGACGTAAATGCAGACAGATTGTAGGAAAATTAAAATAGAACAAACAAATTAATTTTAAAAGGAACAACTCAACAAAATCTTTTGTCTCTATAGGTTTACTGGTTGAATGGTACTCTAAAATTCTAGTTTATGGTAAAAATGAAAATGTTAAGATTTTCTAGAGAAAAATTTGGACCATATAGTGATTATATAATCGAATTGCAGTAGTTATTATAATTATTATATTGTAATCAATAATGTATACTAAACCAGAGGAGACGCTATAAATAAATAATCTTCACTTCCGTTTCCGTTTTGGCATATTGTGTGTATCGCAAAGCAATAAAACCTAGTGAATCTCGAGCTAATAGGCATCTAATAGGTGCGAAATTCGGGCAATAATGTATTGGACAACTGTTTTACTACGCCGCCGCCAATTTACCTAATCCTTTTCCGTCGGGGGTCGGGTTATTCAACGCTACACGTGTTAATGTGCTCACTACAATAGATATTATGCAAGGATTGCAAGCTTTTTACGGTATAAAATAATTAGCAAATTAATGTAAATTGGTAGAGCGCTCGTCCGGTAAAGGAGAGTGTGTAAGTTCGAAATCTGTGCAAGGAAAATTTCCTTTAAATTCGTCAGTCATTCGCAAAAATACATTAATTCGTCAATAGATATTATTCTTATTTGTTGTTTAAAAACTCAAGAGTATGAAGAAGAAATTATTAAAGCCTCATATGAAATATATTTACATTATAGCACAATAAAAAATACAATTTTAGTATATGAAAATAATGTATGTTACATGGAGGTATATTTTTAAAATACTGTAAATTTTTCTTGTAAAACTAAAATTTTTGTCCTAAAAGACTTACTTTTATTTCAAAATAAAGCAAACGTAACTATCGCCATTCGATATAGCACAAAGAAATAAATCGGGTATGGCTTCGACTAAAATTGTTGTAGGCTGAGGAAATAGACTTAAATTTAACAAATGCCTAGGTCATCTCATTGATAAAATAAGTAAATCTAAGACAAAAATAATCCTCAATAACTGCAGTATAGATGGCATTAAACTAAATGTAATTAAGAAAAAGAATAGTTGTAAGTTTTAGAGTTGTGGGTACAACAGTCGTGAAGTTATAAGTAGTAGTAAATAATAGCCGGTTTGCACTTTGCTGTGAGCAAGTGGATAGTAGCATTATTAAAGGCCACAATACTACAATAACGAAAATATTCAAAACAGAAAACAGTCAAAAATATTTCAAACTTATCCACATATCTAATTATTCATTGTTCCATTTGTTTTTTTTTTACAATGAAACAGCTGAGTTAATACTAAAAATAGATTTAAACATAAAAAAACAACCATTTCACCTCTTTAATAAAGAAAGACATTTTAATACAAAAATAACCCTTCAATAACAAAGAAGAAAACAAAAAATATTTCAAATTTATCTACATATGTACCTAATTGTCCATAATTGTCTCACAAACTAAAAAACATTCCAGATATCCAAGATGTTTTTTTTTTGTTTTCTTATAATGAAAACAGCTGAGCTAATACTTAAAAAAATAGACTTAAACACAATAAATACTCAGTTTATCTCATTAATAAACTAAGTCAATTTAATACAAAAATAACCGCAAATAATGAAAACATTAACAAAAGAATTAAAAGTATTTTATTTTTATCTGTGTATGTACTCCTATTGTCTCAAAAACTAAAAAAAAAGTCTATTGACTTTTACTATGAAGACACCCCAGAAGAATAAAAAATCTTTTGACACAAAAAAAGCAAAATAAATACTATTGAAAAGAAAAACATTGCTTTGTAAGATTAATCGCAAAGTTCATAAGAATTAAAGAAACAGATGCATCACTGTTAGTTGTCACACATGTCTTTCTATTGGATTAATAATTTTAATTATTGCTTTAATATTGTAAGCACTTTTTAGCTAACTTAATTACACGTGAAAATGTTCTATATTAGGGGTTTACGAAAATTGGATTGTAAGGTATCTACCGAGTTCCTACCGGTAAACAGCTGATTCAAATGGTAGATGGAACTGGTACATATATTTTAGAACGTTTTCAATACATCTTGTTTTGCTTTCAATTACGTAACCTAAAAATATTGTGTTTTACGTGCGTTTCGTACTGGTTTCGTATTTCAGTCCCTCAATATAAAATGAATCATGTGATTTTCGTCAAAATGTTTTTGAATTGCGGTTAAATCACCATATACTGGGTAGGTTTTTTATCTTGAAACAACGGAATATCTATAAAACACAGCATCAAATCAAAAAAAAAAAGATCTTAATAAGATTTGTTATAGTGTAGGGGGCTCACTGAATGGTGCCGAACTCGATCCCCCACCTCACTCCTACCGTCCCCCTCTCCCCAGAGTGGGAAGGGGGATAACTTTGAAATCTTAAATGGGAACCCCCATTTTGTATTGCAGATACGCCATCAAGTATTTTGTTTTTGTTTGAAACTTTTTTTCGATTCATAACTGATTGCGCTGTAATCGCAAAAAACATAATTGTGAACGTCTAGAAAAAATACACGAAAAAAAGAAGTAAGCAAACATGATTTTGTGTTTTTCTTTTAACATTAAATAACATTTCAAAAAGCCATTCAACAACGAATTATCTTTTGTAATGTTATAGCCTCCATATATGTTCAAATATTCAACACTAACTAATTTGTATTGGATTAATAATTAATAATCTAAATGGGGATCGGACAATGTGTAAGTATTCCCAGCTTGTCAAGTACTGAATAAAGTACGGTTTTGTGTCGTTGAATAGCATTCCAATTGCGAATAAATAAATATATCGAAGTGAAGGGGCACAGTTTCGAACACATGGCTTTTTGAAATGTTAGTTTATGTTAAAATAAAAAAACACAAGATCATGTTTGCTCATGCATCATCTATTTTTTTCTAGACGTTCACAATCATGTTTTTTGCAATTACAGCGCAATCTGATACGAATCGAAAAAAAGTTTCAAACAAAAACTACATACTTGATGGCGTAGAATCCTAATCTGCATTATAAAATGGGGGTTCCCATTTAAGATTTCAAAGTTGTTCCCCCTCCCACTATGGGGGGGATCGAGTTCGGCACCATTCACTGTGCCCCCTACATTATAACAAATCTTATTAAGATCTTTTTTTGATTTGATGCAGTGTTTTAGAGATATTCCGTTGTCTCAAGATAAAAAAACTCACCCTGTATACCACAAATAGAACATATTCCTAATACGTTATTTACATTCATATTTAAATTCCGGGTATAACAACCACTAACAACTATGTAGGTATGCATCGTATAAGTTTAGTATTGAGTATAATGAGTACTATAGTTCTTATAACGTTATGCTTACCGATACAATTTTATTTACCGACTATAATTCTCTACTGGTACTACTGGTAAATTTCCGAACTCCAGTGCATTGCAAATGATACAGTTTCCGAACGCTTTTGGTACATCGGTATATATCGGATCCAATTTTCGTAAACCCCTATTATCTGTATTATCCAGCATAATCATTTCACCATATACCATGTCACTTTATTTCTATGTACAAAAAATGAGTTTTATTGCAAGTTTTAAAATTTTTAAAATATATTTGACTATTGAAGTATCATCAATTCACATCGCTAATACGTATATTTTTGCTATCCATTGATTAGAAAAATGTATACTTTTGTTTTAAATATTCACATAATTTTTACCATATTTTGTTAGTAATTCTAAAGGTAACAATAATTGTTTTAGGTATAATTAAATAAATACCAAACTAATGTTTTAAATATTTAAATTAATCTTGTTTTATTCAATTTCACCACATGTTTCGATCCAGTATGGATCTTCACATGAAAATTGTTAAAACGATGTGTCAGAAAAATGTATACAAGAGACATGTGTTGAAAGTACCCATCTTTAAATAAAATTTAATTAAACAACAATACAATAACACAAACACGTTAAAAATCTAGTTGTTGTGAATGAAATTTTAATGTTAACTAGATTTTTAACGTGTTTGTATTATTGTATTGTTACTTAACTAAATTTCATTTAAAGATACTTTCGGAACATGTCGGTTTATATATTTTTTTGACGTATTGTTTTTTATTTAACATACAGTTGACAATTTTCATCTGAAGATGATCCTACTGCATCGAAACATGTAGCGAAATTAAATTAAATAAAACAAGATTGGAAATCAAACTCGTACTACTCTAATTTAAACATTTTACACCAATCTTTTTGTGACTTTATATAGTAATGTTTTAAAATGAAATTGTTAGTTGGAAAAAGATGATAGGGTCGAAACCTCGCTTAAAATAACAATAAATAGAATATAACCATAAACCGACCGAAACTTGGCATTTTATTCCTATTAAAAGTAATCGACGAAAGGCAAAGAAAAAAATAAATTTAAATAAAAATTTTAAATTTCCAAACTAGAAGCCCATATTGAAAGTGTCGTTCTTTCATCGTTACATTACAAAAAAAAATTAATCTCAAATAGAATAAATTGATAATAATCGGAGGTTAAAAAATGAACACAAATGTTATTGAAAAATCTTTATTATATTCATCTAGTGGAAATAAGTGAATAATATGTATTAACTAATAATAAGTAAATTAAATCAATACTGATTTAGAAATATCAAGTATGTTCCTGTCGAACTTTTATTTAGAAAAATAACACTTAACTCTAAATAATCGTCAATTCCCTAATGAAAAAAGAGCGCGAACTCAATTGTAATCCATCCTGGTTCTAAAGATTAGATTGTCGATCTCGTGCATCAACGAATACCGAGTCCTCTCGTCGAAATTCCTGAGCTTGATGGCGAGCAATTCGCCGTAAACGTCGCATTCATCTTTGAGCGAAACATCGTCTTTGTTTAAGATAACAGTGCTGGTAGTCGTGGCGTCCTTTTCGGAGTTTTCATCCTCCAGTCTGGGTTTTTTGTTGGGACTAACATCTGTAGTAAAATCAGTCATTTCGGATGTTGGGTAAAATAAAATTTAATTATTCCACAAACCTGGATATTCGATCTTGATCCCAGTCAAATTTGAATCAGATGAACTATCATAATCATCGACACCCGTTATATTGGCCACCGAAAATTGTTGTACTACTCTGGATGAATTGGATTTTGCTTCAAGGTCTTGAATCTAAAAATAAGTAGGAAATAACAGCTGTAAAATGTAGGATTAACATAAACTGTTGCTATTGTTAAGTATTTGCTTTTATGAATTAAAGTAGATATGCAAACATTTGGAATGGACAACAATAATTAGTAGCTATATTGTTTATTTTTGAAATTATCCCTTCTTAGAATAGAAAGCATAGGATTAAGTTCATTAAATTAATCTGGTAATTAATCTAATATAGGTAAATCTCTATTTATTTTCAGGAAGCTTAAAACCGTTTACATTTCGAAAAGATAGCATGAATGACTTACAAATTTGTACATAATATTTAAAGCCGTTATTAAACAATCATAAAATGCCTTCTTTTTGTGGTCCCTGACAAGCAATAAATTACGTAAGCTTTATCTACCCCCTCCCAAAAACAAAGAAAGAGTTCTTAAATGAAGTTCAATAGCATATAACGAAATTAATGTATTGCTGGTAATTACTATTTTTATTACTATAATTATAAATACATTAAATTTGTTAAAGGTTTGATACTGTAAATAGCTTGCAATTTCTTTCACATAGTATATTACAGCTACCTTGTTTATTATGTATAACATCAAATAATGTCAAATCAATGTTTAAAAACATTCCATAATTCTCTACCAAAAAGGTATGTATATTTTTCTACTATTAAAACAGTCTTCTTTTTATATTATTTTTACGTCGGCTTTAAGTGAAAAACATCAAAGAAAATACAGAGAATATATAAATATAAGGAAACTAGAATTCAATAGCAAATTCATTAAAAACATGATCCAACAGTTTTTATTAAAGTTTACAGTTTTCATACAAGTCGGTTTCTACAAGTCTGCAAAATATGTTTAGAAAGAAACAGCAAGGCCTTATTCACGCAAGAATCTCTTTGTAATTGGCAATCTCTTCAAATTAAATTTCTATTTTCGATAAAGAAAAAAATAATTTCGATAATCAAATTAATGACATTTATGTTAAAGTTATTTGCGCTTATAAAGCATAAAAACATCTGGAATCTAACCGCGCAGTATTAATATCTAACCACGTGGTAACATTAGCATTGTTCATCAATATTTATTTGCTTACAGAAATAGCATTAAAAGTTTCTATATGTTATCACATCACATTCAATTGTTTAAATTTAAATCTGCTAAAATATTATCACAACGCGATTAAAATTTGTAGTGCTTACCAGCATTTGTATTTTCACTTATACAACATGCTTTAAAACGTTACGAAAAGCAAAATGCCCCGGTGTATTATTTCTATTGTGAGGCACATAGCAGTAATACACCGATTGGGGTCCTTATTTTACCCCTACTTTCTACCTGCATATTTGCTTTGTCCCTAAAATCTACCCATTCGCAAGCATCACTTCGTGTATTACTATACTGACTTGTTAACAACTTTTATGCGGCGCACAATATTTTTCCGTTTTCCAACAATTTAAATTATTATATAAATCTGATTTTTCTTCGAAATTCCACCAATAAAAAGTAATTTTCTTACCACTCGCGTCATGGGCGCTGATCTCCTCGGATAATACCTCTTCTCTAAGAACAACAACAGTTTATACCCGTACCACAAGCCGTTTTCTATCTCTTCAGTAGGCAAGCCCGATTCTCGCAAACGCAACACTTTCTTATGCGTCCTCCTGAATTGCGTATTGAGCACGTTTATCTTCCTCTCAACTTCGACCACCTCCAAGCACATAACGTTACCGATTTCCTTTAACGCTTCGTCTTTTCGACTGCGGTTCTTATAGTTCTTATTCTTGGGGTCCCACAGCACCGGATGCTCCTTGTACAGCGTTATGAGCTGTTCGACACTCTCCTCGGTCCACATCGCGTCACGTACGCACTCACTCTGATCCCGAACCGGCTGGAGCGGTCGCTTGCACGCTTAACCGACTGACGCCGTTTGAAACTGGTCAGAAACTCGGAGTTTGCGTAGAAGGCCGCAGGCGACAGGCGGTCGTTATTTGAAATTGGTCGACGAACCTAGATGCGGCTGCCACCTGGCGGAAACGTTATCTCCATGTGGTTTCGGATAGCGCGCCTGCTTTTTTTACTTTATATTATATTTGTGTTTATTTATTCTAAACGCAAATAAAATCTAGTTTATCAAACCAGACGTTAAGAGATAACCTTCTCTTGATATCGTGTTCCTTTTTTTTCTACCGGAAATGTATTTTAATAAATATAATAAAGTTTTTGTAATAAAGAATTTTTTAATGAAATTACAATGTATGTAATTGTATAAATAAAATAATTATAATATAAAAATATGGAAAAATTACGTAAATTAAAATAAAATAATTGGAAATTTGAACAATTTCAGTTTATTTCCTAGTTATAATTGATGATAATGACTAATGACGTTTTGATTTCTACACAACCTTTTTGGAGTTAACAATTCTGTTATTGAATATTGAAATGTGTAAACTATTCAAATTACTTGTAAAGTATATTTAAGGGGACGTCCAATTATAGGTCTAGTAAGATAAAAAGTATCTTATTTAAGTACTATGTAAGACAAAAGTCTTGCATCAGATTTAGAGAGAGATATTAAATAAAAGAGATATAGGTATAGACCATCTATGCACTGTGCAGAGTGTATTATACAAGCACGTGTTGTTTCTCTGCTCGGCAGCGTGCCTTTGACGTTAAGAAAATAGCAAATAAAATAAAATAATGGCGCACAGAAACACATATTCACCTTATTTGACTGTTTTTTTTTCTGAGAATTTATTCTGAAATAATTTTAACATTATTTTCCTATTTTACTAAATAGATAAATCAAATAGATAAATTTTTGATATATTTAGTAAAAGATATAATGCAACGCTTGTAATACAAAAAAATAGAACAGTATCGTGCCTAATTTATTCATTTATAGATTTTAAATAAATACTTAATTTTGTGCTATAATTTATTTTATAATTGTCTTGTAAACCCTAGAGATGAGATTAGGCAGACAATTATCTGTTAAATATTATCCTTAGCTACTATTAAACAATTTATAAAGAAACATGGTCTAAAGGCCGTTTTACACCTAGCTATTTATTGCGCAATTTATTGGCCAATTTAAAATTTTAGGTGTATAACACGTATTTAATCCGTGTTATACACGTAAAATTTTAAAATATTGTCCAATTTAAAATTTTACATGCATAACGCGTATTTAATCTGTGTTACACACGTAAAATTTTAAATTTGACAATAAATAGCTAGGTGTAAAACGGCCCTAATCTTAGAAAGTAAATTGGGGTATCATTTTTTTATATTTTTTAAAGAAAAATGTGATATGTGAATAAAAGAAATACTTGGTATTTTGATTTTGCAGCCATGATCGTGTAATTATTTAATAGTTTATGAATTTTTGGCTTCGGGTAATTAAAACTAATTTATAGAGCAAAACGTTTCAACTTGACGATGTCAGTATGAGTAATGAAATTCTAATATGTATTACAATAATAATGTTATTATAAGCCATTGAAAGAGGATTATTAAAGTTGAAATGTCTTGTCATATAAATAAGTTTTAAGTATTTCAAGCCAAGATTCCACTAAGTCTCATTGATGGAACCTTTCGTTCCATCTTCTGCGGAGATGTGAACGCTTTGCTCATTTGCGTATGCGGAAGTTAAAAGAAATATTAACGTAATTCTTATTAAATATTGAATTATAAGAATGTACTTTTATCTTTAAAATATTCCATTTTTCATATTTTAGCAGTTTACTGTATTGCTGTGCATTCGATGATACCAAACGGCAAGCAAAATAGCTATTTATGGGATAAAAACTGTTACAGTGTTAGTGACTTTTAGTTAATATAATTATGTTCTCTCTTTTTCTTTCTGTTTTTGTGACTTGTTTCAGGCATGTATTTTAATATTATGCTTTTGAAATAAATGATTATCTATCTATTTATCTATCTATACAAAATATCACCTAAAGTAAATCTTTGAGGGGTTTAATCAGTTATTGCAATGAATTGAAAACAACAACTTTTGGCTGACAAACGAAAATGATTACAGAAATCTAGTTTATAAAACAATAGCGACCAGAATCCTGTTAAAAAAAAACACATGTGGAGCCACAACAAATATAGAATGCTGAAAATGATTTTTTTCGGGTGTGATCAAACGTTTCACGTTGAATGTTGTTTAAATGACATAAAGAACAAACGTAACATCAACTACAAAAGAATTTGTAATAAAAAATTACAAGTAGTTTTTAGGACTACGCATAAATAAATTCGGCATCATATTCTCTGTGTAAGTATAAGGGCATTTTATAATATATTTTATTTAATAAATACAATAACAACCACTTTTTTAATAATTTATTTAATTACTAAACTATTGAATTAAAGTATAAAACAAAATATATTAGTGGAATGCAACTAATGAAGCTAAAACTCTCTCTAAGACCCTCATACATACTTTTTGAAAAACACTTTTGTGTTTAACGTTCAATAAATAATATATATACATTTCTAAATGTAAGCACCCGTCTACTCAATAGGCTTTTTTGCCTAGGTATTTTCTCTGTTATTTTATTTGCTTTTTTCTAATCATCAAAGGCACGCGCCACCGTCAAGACAGCACTTGCTTGTTATTCTTTGTCTTTAACTTTTTCTCTTTATTTATATCCCGCTCTAAATCTGATGCAAGACTTTTGTCTTATATAGTACACTTCTTGCAGGAAAAATCGGAACACCAATTGAGAATTTTTAATTCTTTTAGGCGTAAATAAAGCTTTCAGGGAACATATTTACCTTTCAACAGGATGCATTGATTTAAGGTTTAAATAAAAACATATATAGAGAGAGAAAAGCTTTATACGTAGAATAATAAAATACATTGTAGCTCGATGATGGCGCGGCGTGTTCTTTAGATTATAAGAAAAATAAAATAAACAAGGAAAATTCTCCTCGCGAAAAAATTGAGTGAGCGGCTTTAATTTACAATATATATTTAGCTATTTTCATGTTTATTGAACATATGGTAGAATTTTTAACATATTATTTGGAGAAAATGTTTCTAATCCTCTAAAATAAAAGGATTATAGTATGCCACAAATTATTATTGCTACCTCCAGGTAATACAGAATTCTGAACAGATGTTATCAGAGAAGTAAAGAATTATTTTAAGTTTTAAAATTAAAATTAGTGATTGCTATACCCATTGCTACTTATTACTCATTTTCTTCTGGGGTTCAACAAATTAACTTCCTATTTCACAAATTTGTGTTGCAAATATTAATGAAGTATTTACTCGTTTTAGAAAAGAAGAACTTGGGTTAACAAGTATTTACAATATTATTGCATTTATATACATAACAAACATTGTACGAATATATATTGTTCGTCAATCTCAGTTAGTGCTAAAATATTTGTTTTTAAATTTGACACATTTAATACTTTCTCATTTCCACTGCCTGGAGCTGTGCTACATAAAGACAGTTTGTAAACAGACTAACAGTAAGTGTTGGTCATATTTCAAAAAAATAAAACAAAGACATTAGAGCACACAGGCAATAGCTAAAACATATTTCTTGAATATATAATAAACGGAGGCTTAATAAAATAAATAATTTCTTTGCGAACTTAATTATTTTAATAATTTTATAATCTTAAAATTATTTTTGGTAATTTTTTAATACATAGAAAAAAACTTTATAGTAAACAATATCTAAAAATACTAAACAAGTTAAACAAATTAATAAAATTGAATTACCGTAATTAACACAACAATTAATTACTAAAGTTTAAAATTTTTAAAAACTGTTTAAACAAAATACACATATAACAACAGAAATTGTATTTTTTTAATTACTTTCTATCTACTAACTAAAAAACTAGATAAATTTGAGCACTAATGTTTGGTGTATAAATGCGTCTCCACAACTACACCCCATTATAACTTACTTAATAATACAGCTATCAAATAAAATGATACTGTGTAATTATGAATTATGAAATATATAAGCTGTAATATACCCCCGTTTTTAAGAAGGGAGACAAATCTGATATGCACAATTATAAGCCAGGTAACATTTTATCGAACTTTGCAAAAATTTTTGAATGTGTTTTATACAATCAGATGTCTTTCCTGATCAAACCATATTTGTCAATACACCAACATGGATTCATATCTGGAAGATCAACCACAACTAATTTAATTGAAGTGACACAGTTTGTTTGTGAAGCCCTGGATGATCGTCAACAAGTCGATGTTCTTTATACGGATTTTACAAAATTAACATTGCCTTATTGATTGCAAAATTATCAAACTATGGCTTTACGCCTCAAGTTACGAATTTCATTGAGTCTTATTTATATAATCGTACATGCTATGTTTCTTATAACGGCTTTATACGGCCATTTGGGACGCCTTTTATTCAATATTTACATAAATGATTTATTAACTTCACTTGACGGTAATTTTGCTGCTTATGCTGATGACTTAAAAATTTATACCAGGGTTTCATCTATATCTGACTGTGTTCTACTTCAAAACAAGTTAAACATCATATATCAGTGGTGTCATCAAAATCAATTGCACCTTAATGTTGACAAATGCGCCATAGTGTCTTATGTGAAAAGTAATACTTTTATAACGTATCCCTATGGTATTAATGGGCTACCAATTCCTCGGCATTCCACCTACAAGGACCTAGAGGTTCTTTTTGATTCAGCGTTAACATTTAACAATCATATTAATGAAATTGCAAATTCTGCTTCCAAAAGTTTGGGATTTTTTTTGTTTTGATGTCGGTAAGATACCTTTTGCAAGGTCCAATATACTCCGGCGAACACCACTTACACACATGGCAATTAACGGCAATAGATTGTCTCAGAATTTGTATATTTAATGTTTTTGAACAATTCGTATTTTTTTTTTTACATTTACTAAAATAATTTAAGTTTAGTTTAAGTTATTATAACACTACATATAGTACTTATTATATTATTTTGTCCTGTTATTGGCATGTTCTGTTGGACAAATATACGTATTTTATTATTATTAATATACACAATTTACAATCAGAATAACTGTAAAGCAAAATTTAAACAATCCTTGACGTAAAAACTGCCTTAGCTCCCAATAACTAAAGCATTAAGAATTAAAACTGTTCCAAGCTCTCACGCTAGCCTTCTACAAAAACAAAAAAAGAGAATAAAAAGCAGGTATGTACAACATGAGCATGTATAACCATACAACGTACGCAATTTAAGCAGACAAGTCGACAAGCACGAAAGTGGTTGAGAACGGGTTTCAGACGTTGATTGTGCGAATATCACAACTCCATACAAGTTTCATGGCGAACACTGTGCGAAAGGCACAAGAAATTTATCGCATCGAGGGTTGGGTTTGTCTGAGGAATTTTAAAATGAATAAAACCAAATATTTCAGTCGTCCACCGCGAATAATAGATTTGAAATCGTTTCTTATTCGATTGGGAAAAAAATATCTTGCAAGCAGCTACTAATATTTTGACTTCGAAATGTCAAATTCGATATCCGGCAAGAGGAATTTCAGAAAATAGCAAAACAACGTAAACAACATAAGATTTATTTTTATTATGGGCATTTATTGCTAATATAAATAATACATGAATATTAAAAATTTTTGCAGGCTTGATAATTATGTCTTCTGGATAAATAAAATGAATATGAATATATTCTTACTTTTGATTTGTAAACATAGAAATTGGGACAGGTTATTCCTTTATTATTTGGGAAATTATTGAGTAGCGGATATGTCTTAAATTATCGACATTTATTTAATTTTACTATTGCAATATGTGACGTAATACAAATTAAGGTGGTTATACACTTAGCTGCTGCATATTTTAAGAATTGTGACTATTAGAAAATAGCGGGAATAACATAGCCGAATACATCAAACAAATGCGACATAGTTTAGATATTTTATAGTCTGGTGATATTAAATTAAGAAATTATCATATTGCCAGGTCTTTAAAAAACGAAAAACTACAAACTTTAATAATTTCAGAATCTCAAAATGTACATATATTATTACTTCAAGGACGTGTGTACCATTACCGTCATTCATAATGCCCGATCTTTGTCATGCATCCAGGACACAGTCACAGTCTATCGTTCATCGACGGGGCGTGACCTATGCCCTACTTTTACCACTAATAAATGTATATTTAATTGGTATGGCCCCTTTTCTCCCTATAAACTTATTCTAGCTAGTAGAATTGATGTATAGCAGAGGTCTTACGTATTCGGAAACAATTATAATGTTTTTCTAAGCATTAATAATCCTTTTAGATTATATCTAAAGAAGAAATACTAGGAATAAAACAAACACACACATACGTTTGAGTAAAATATTTACTTAGAGCCGTTTTACACGTACGAGAATTTTTACATAACTGCTATTTATTTAGGATTTCTATGATAACCATAACAATATAAATACAAATAACAATTTAATTTAACAAATGCGCCAGCTTATGACAACAAATATCGTGAAAATTTACATTTAAATTTCTTCATGTGTAAAACAACACGAAAGTGTCGCGAAAAATAGAATACGCCTACCGGATAAACTAGGGACGATAGACTGTGACGGCCCCTGAATATATCTACCGGACATTTTGCATGACGGTAATGGTACAACACAATTATTATTCATAGATTCTTGCATATCAAAATCTGCAACTCATATTTACATAATCTAATAACCAAAAATAGTATCTGCCCCAATCACATTATCGAAGTTGTAGAACATAGGTGTGCATGTGCTTTAACTTTGATAAACTTTCTACTCTTCTAGTTAACTACATCTATTATGTAAATGGTTCCACAGCAATAACCTTGCAATTAACGAAAATAAAACCCATATTATGCGTTTTGCACCGTCAATGGTACAAATTCATGCGAACGAGAATATTTTAGTTACGCTAAATGGTAATAATATTCGATCAAACATTATGTTAGCAAGCCCACGCGGACCATTCTTTCGTAGAGCTGAATTTTTTTGACATGTCAACCCGGGGCATCTCCCATCCACCGTCAGGAGATTGAGGCCTATACCTTTCTTGATCATTCTGAGTGTGGTCCTTTTTGCCACGCCCTCCACTACAATGTGGAGAGGGGTGAGATCTAATACTCCTTCGATAGCTACCTTTGGGCAAGTTATAGTTTCAGTTATGGATACGCATGTTAATCTTTGCACTTTCGAGAAGTTAATTCTCGCGGTGGTCAGATTAGGTTTTTTGCTCCAAGCTACTGATGCATAAGTGGTCTCGCTATCGCTGTATACATCCAAAGCAGTATTTTTGGGTTGCATTTCCAATGTTTTCCTGTAAAGGTTATGCACTTCTGCAAAGTATTAAGATTGATAATAACACCAACAACTATACCAGGTTTAATCGATAATGGTTATCACCGATAATCAGTGTTTAATCGGTGATACATTCAAAAATGTGAAAATGATGCTGATTATCATAGGAAAATACTGTGGACAGTTCAATAGACATAACTATCACCATTGGTCTGCTGAGAATCCGCACTTTGTAAATCCAAGAAGATTTTAAGACTAAACGATGAGCCGACGCCCTCTACGGTCGCACAGCCACATGCCTCCCCGCTTCGTTTGAGTAAATAAATAAAACTTACTTGTGCTAGTGCCAACATACGTACACTTAAATAAAAAATTCATGTCTCCCTAAAATCTCTTTGTGAGCGAATAATACATCTAATTTAAATGTAAACATGTCTGAGGCAGCACTCTACGAAAGCTTGTGCGCTTAATGAAACAAGGGCTACATTTTAAGCAAACACAGAGACACATCATGTTTATAAAACACGAAGAAATAATACCTTAGGGGGACATGAGTTTTGAATTTGACTGTACATTGTGTGTCTTTGTTATGTGAATGGTATATTTGACAAATTAAGAAAAATGTATGCGATTGATATTATTTGGTATAGTAGCTAGCTATATTCAACAATAGGTGATGGTATACGTATTTGAATTTAACCTAACCTCACTGCATTGCTTAAGAAATTGTTGTAAAAGGCACGAAAAGAGATTAATATGAAATTTTACTATTATATTATATTATTATATTCATTATATTATTAAGTTTAAATAAATGTAAAGACTAGAAGTAAAACTATAGGAAAAGCATGCTACAAGGAGAATATTTTATTTCAGTATTTATTAACATTATATGTTTCTAAATCAATATTTTAATCATGTCTATGCAAGAAACCATGAATATTTATAAAGTTGTTTTGACAACCTAGAATTGCACCAAAAAAAAAAGCACTATAGCACTTTATATATGCATTAACAAATAACACTCTAAATCATCCATTCATTTCATGGGAACAACTTTGAGCTGAAGTAATTGGACTACAAATTTTAGCTCAGTATAAATGAAAGCAAAATGATCATTGAGTGCGTAATGCTATTCACATTTTGTTGTCGTTGTACACACGCAACACAACTAATTACAGTTGCACTAAGTTACACCTCCTTTAGGTCATAGTCTAGGTTCGGTTTTGCTTTATACCTATGAACTGACGAACTCACTAAAATATGCACTTTTCTTCTTCTATTCCAGCAGTTCTCAACCTTTTTTTATTTGCGCACCCATTACTAAATACTTTTCATAAATTGTACCCCTGGATCATTAGTGCACATATCCTAATTAAAATTTAAAAAATTTGGATTTTAAACGTGGCCACATTTAATAATGAAAAATATTGTGTTTGTATAAAACAGGACTTAAAGTTCCACAATATCTATTACTTCTTCAACTGCCAAACAATTGTTAATATATTTTATTTATGATTTTAACACTATAATCTTATTAGAAAACACTTTTCAACTTAAAAATATTTTTAAAATCAACTTGCCCATGAGTTTTGTTATTTTTATAAAAAAAGTATATTTTCGTAATTGTAAACAGTAAACATTTTCGTCATTTCTTTTTTATACATTAGTTTGAGCCCGTTCCTTGCTTTGCTGTACACAGGTTTTTGAATTTAGGCTCGAAAGAAGCCAAGTATAGTCTTATATCTGGCGCAGCATCCAACTTGTTTCTGTAATTGCTTTTGATGAAAGCGTAGGATGAAGAAGCTCTTTCCACTAACACAGTGGATGGAAAAAGGCAACCAAACTTTCATTGCCAGACGTTCATATTCACTGTTGAGGTCCAACCAAAAGTTAACGAGAGGTTTCTCATTGAAAGTTGATTTAAATGTGCTACCAGTAGAAATTTCATCAATCAGACTCTGACAACTGTGCTGATTGAAAATTTTCTTCAGTTTTTCAATCCAGTTAATGATGAACGTATCAAACTTTGGAAAGTACCTCACAATTGATGATTTTAATCCCTCTAAGTGTTCCAATATTTGCTGATTGGCGTCACTAGAGAGGTGTATTTTTTTTTAAAGAAGGCTCTCAAAGTTTATCTTATTGATTTGTTGAAAAATGTCAGATAAATAAGCCAAGCATTGCAGCTAATCGCTGTCATGTAACCTGGATGGCAGGTGAAAAGGTTTACCTTGAAAAGAAAACTGCACTTCAAATCTAAGCTCAAACAATCTTCGGAGGACTTTTCCACGGGAAGACCACCTAACCTATGTGTGGTAGAGTAAGTCGACATGGAGGCTGTTAATTATAAAGAGATTTATAAAGAGACTTGAAAAGCTTTGAGTTTTAGGGCCTTCTATTTGATAAAGTTCACGATTTTTCACAGCTTTATCAAGAACAATCTAGATGCAGTAGCTTGCTCGAGTCTAAGTAGCGAGAAATGAGTGCTGAGACGCTTCTTATATATTGGACGCTTTCTTATACCTTGGACTTGTCCACAAAATGCGGCCCTACAATACGCCAATAAAACTCTGCCCATACGCTATTGCGGTGTTTTACGCGAGTAATTTTTATCATTATGAAATTCTTGTTCAAAATTTTGATTCGCGTGGCAGCCTTTTGTTTCCAACAAGTTATTCTTTGATCATATTCGCCATTACACATTTTTTTTCCACGAACCCCTAATGCCCCATTGCGAACCCCCAGGACTTCGCGTACCCCAGGTTGAGAACCACTGTTCTATACCTTGTATTTCATGTTTCACACAACAAATGAGCACACGTAATGAATGCAGCATTCAATAAAAGGTTACCTGACAAGTCTGCCGATATGAGGACTTTAACTTTGGGTGTTTACTATTCGGAGTGGGTACATATACGACAAAATCGAAGAAGGCAATACATTACAGCACAATTCTGCAACCACATATATGCACATCCATTTACTATACATTTTTAAAATAGCACAAACGTAAAAACAATACGTATTGCTGTGGCCTGGCACCGCGGTTTTCTTAATTTCTGTGTTCAATTGTTTGAGATCAATTTTTGTCAATGTTTCGGGCAAATTCTCTCAGAAGTTTATGTTTTGTTTTTAAGAAAGATTTTGTTAATTGATTTGATTGTTGGAATTATTTTAATTGTTCAGTTGTGTAAATTTAAATTCATTCAATTGTACATTTTGCGTGTACCAGTATTGTATATAGTTTATATGCCTGTATTTTCTTTGCTTTTATGCGCTGCGAGTGCACGCAGATATTGTAAATTTTATATGTATATATGCGAGGTGCGGGGCCTCTTTAAAGGAGTTCTCTGATAGATAGCGTGTACGTACATGTCATTGTTTTATTGCTGCCTTTTTGATTTTTCATTTTGATATTAATTCTTTTGTTCCGTTTAATTTGTTATATTTTTAATCAACCAGAGAACTCTGTTATGTGATAATTGGTATTATATTGTTGTGCACAATTTATATGTAAGGCCCGTTATTATTTTGTTCTAGAAGATTCCGTGTTTTTAGTGTTAAGAGTTTAAATTTTCCGTTTTTTTTTGTAGTTTACTGATTTTGATTATTATTTAATCACCTCGGGTTAGGTGAAGAGAAGCTTTGAGCTTGAATGTAAATTTCATTATTATTATACTTGTTTCTCCACGTTTAAATTATAGTTTGGTTTAAATTTTGAAACCACGTGGATTTTTTGTGCGATTTGGATTTTCTTCTAGAACAAATCTACCATTTTGTTTGTTGAAGGATTTGCATTGTCTTTTTTTTAATTGTAGAGTCTTATGCAGGTTTGTTTTTTGCCAGAATCTTATATTCATGGTTTTAATTTTTCCTGTAATTTGTATCAAATGTTTTTTTTTCTTTTTTTTTTGACAATAAAATTAATGATTGTAAATATCATTCTAAATTATAGTTCTTTTATTTTTGAATCAATCATTTTAATCTTTGGGGATTTTAAAGAAAGTCAAATTTTTCAAACGCCCACAATTACTTTTCATGAAAGTTAGCCTGAAATCAAATTGTCTTTTGCGCCCTTTTAGAGTTTTATCCACTGAGCTAGTTGATTTAATTTTTTTTTCTATTTCACTTTTCATATATGCTGGTACCATCAGTTCACAGCAGTATCTAGCTTTCTTCGCTTGCTGTTTTCGGTTGAATTCTTTGACACTTGCTGTTCCCTTATTAGGTTAGGTCAGAAGGTTATGTTTTGTTTAATGTTGTGCGCTATTTCTGCAGTGTTTATCGCTACCATGTGATTATTTTTACAACGGTGCCATTAGTAGTCTGTTGACGTTTTTGGTGATATCGAATGTTACCAACAGAGGCAGCACTTCATGAGGAATTGTTAGTAACACGTATTTTTGTCGTATTTTAAATTTTATTTTTACAGAAATGCTTGCCTACTTTTACACTTTCGAAGGGTTTCATTAAAAAAAAAAGAATTCTTTGCCAATTTTATACGTAATTTCAAAAATTAAATTTCCGAAAAATAGGCAATCGACGATACACTATCGATCACTTTTAAGTTTGATTTGGTTTTAATCTCTCTTGCGGTTTAATTTGGGGTGTGAAACTGTGTTCAAATGTTTTTTTTTGACCTTCCGCCATTTTAGATAAATAAGACAAATACAACTGCGTAAATTTGTGCAAATATATTACTTAAGACACGTAATGACGATCTCTCTTTGTAACTATTACTTCTATAACCATGGCGCAAACGTCAGAGAAAATCGAATACATATGTTTAAATTTAGGACTTGAGGAATTTCACACAAACACAGGTGTATACCCACCTTGAACGCCCAACCTATGAGCAATACCCGTCCATCTCGAGGCGGTAAATTATTCAATGGAATTAATTGCCTGTTTGACCTATACTAAACTGGTTTGCGACTTTTTGAAGAGCGAACACTACAGCCACAGAGAGCCTCGATAACGGATGCCCGATTCTCGTTACGTTTTCGTTCGTATATGTATGCGCACCTCTCTCGTTTCTCTCTTCACGAATGTATTATTTACTTCTGCAGACGTATGCGTGTGTGTGTTTGCATTAATGACGATTCTCCACATTAACAGCGTTGATTGTGAAATCGCCGCTTGTCCGTCTGACGTCAATCGCGGTCGCCATTGCAGTTATTTAGACGACCACATTGCTTGTGTGCATGTATAATTATCGCCCGCACCGGTTCACTGTTGTTATTGTTATTATTGTCGCCCGTTGTTGGTATTATTAAAGTCGAAGGCCTCGCGGAAAGATGCTAATTAACGTTGCTATGCCTACGCTCCTCGAACCGATAACAGTGTTCAAGGAAAGATATTTGTAATTGCATGGTAAAAGTTAAAAGCATTTGTATGTATAAATATATATGTATTTCATTCATACACGCCTCATAGAAATTGGTGTACGAAATATGACATACAAACTTACGTCATTACTTTTTGGTGCTAATTAACTGAAATATAACAAAAGAAACAGGTTTAATAAAGTGGAATATACTTACATATTGTACTGCTGGGCCTTAAATGAAGAAGTAGATTACGTAAAAATCAGGTAAGTTGTATAGGTTGGCACCAAATTCTCGCAGGTATTTAATATAATAATAACAATTAAAAAGCTGAATTTCACCTATAAATTAAAAAAAGAACATACTTTGTAAAAAGAAATATTTCAGAATTGATTGTCAAAAAAATATGTTATTTTGTTTGTTGTTGAAAAGAAGATTATTTTGTACATTGGAGAAAAGAGCAATTAAATTGAATGCTAGTGCTCTTTTGTTTATATTATTGTTAAGTTCCCTCCTTTACTTTATCAAAATCGTTTATTCTATCGTTGCATAAAAATATTTACTGCTGTTTCGATTGCTTTGTTTTTACTGCTTGAGGTTCATGAATTTAATGTAAAAAATAAAGCTTCTTCAAACATTAAAAAATTCTACCCATCAATGTAAAGGTATTTAGACAATGAATGTTCATTTAAAGTAAATTTAATTCGCTCAAATCGACTAAGAAAAGCATATAACAAAAAGTAATGGAAATAGGTACAGAGTGATTTCATTTAAAATCACTCTGTACCTATTATAACAATGATTTAAATTTCCCACTCTAGATTTTAAGGTATTTTGCGTGCTCGAAATGTCTAGAATAGCAATCAGCTGTCAATGTTGAGGGGAGGTTCATTAACATTGACATATTTTTCATTAGTTGTACGACACTGATAAGAAACAACACTAACTACATATAATGACCAGCATAAGTATTACATTTTATTATTACAATATACTAATTTTTTTTTAGTGGGATAGGTTGGATATGTCTAGGAATCCCAAAATTTATTTTGACACACGTCACGTGACCACTGGTATGGCGGTAAATTTAAAAAATGTGCTATAAATCTGCAGAGAGTGAGGTTAAATGACATGATGATCCAAAAAAGTTATTTGGAAGCGTTGCTTAGAATGCAATTCTGAGACTGTATGCAAATTTTAGTAAACATATATTTAGAAATCCAAAAAATAGGTACTTGTTAGGTACACATATCGTTCTGTTTTTTAAGTAAGGTAGGTCTTGAAATCAGAAACAATAAAATACTGTAGTAAACTATTTGACCTATTTGGATTTCACCTACTGTCTATTATTCTCTCCGTAATTTCAAAGCCTACTTTAATAAAGAATATATTATTATTATTAATACCTCTTCAGTGCGTGCATTTAATGTTACCAGACTTTGGTGTGCACTTTAATACAGAAAACAAACAAAAAAACATAATAATTGGCAACAAAGGTAATGTTAGCTAAATAGTTTAGAATGAAAATGTTTGTAAAATTTTATTTATTACTACTAGATACAGTCCCTTGCAACAACAACTCTCATACCGAAGACGTACTTTTCAGTTTTCATTGTGTTAATTATAAATTGTTTATGACTGCAGTTGAGTTGCTAAAAACAAAAACAATGAAAATATGTAACTTAATTAAACAATATTTGGAAAAATTGTGATTATTATATTTTTTTTAAATATATTTACAAAAATTTGAATACAGCCTGAGAATTGAATTCTAAGCAACTTTTTGAAACAACTTTTTGGGACATCATGTCATCTAACCTCTCTTTCTGCAGATTTAAGTCCTATCTTTTAAATTTACCGCCATATTAGCAGTCACGTGACGTGTGCCAAAATAAGTTTTGGGGTTCCTAAACATGTACAATCTATCCCTCCAAAAAATGAGTATATTTTAATAATAAAAAAAATTCCCATACGTTGCAAAATTTATGCTGGGCACTATATAAAAATGAACAAGGAGTAATTGACAGAGATTTGTCTTGTGAATAATATTTTACAATTAACCACATCGCCCATTGTCATTTCCTACAATTACCATAATATATTTGGCAAGGTCATATGAATAAACTTACTAAGCCATTTCTTTAAAACCAATCGGAAGAATGCTTGTGCAGAAATGGATCTAAAGGCTAGAAAGGCAATTCAATTCTATGTTTTTTTTTTTTAGGAAGTTCACGACAGCAATAGGGTTAATAAAAATTTTAAATTTATGACAATTAACTTTATCAATTCCCTTTTTTTCTGAAAGCTCAATCGTTTCAATAAAGATAGTTTTCTTTTTTTTTTGATGGAAACTTCATATCTTTATGGACCTGTTCTTTATTCCGTTATCGTCAGCAATGAAGATTTATAAGAGTAGGCTAATCAAAATTCTAGAAACTGGCAAGCAGAATATTCCCAATCGAGAAGATTTTGGAGTTTGCTTGACACTTTTAAGCCAATGGCGAAAAATGTTTACGTGTGAACGAACCTCCAAGGTTAGAAACGCATTTATTTATTTATTTATTTAAAAATGAATTCCTGTAGATATAAAAAATACATACAGTAGACATCAGTGGACTTAAAAACTATGAACTTAAGACTATGAACAACACGAACGTACACACTAAACAAGAAATTCATCCAAGGCGTAACAGCACTTCCCGAGCACATAACCTTTGAGTAGTCCTCTAAACAGACCAACTGTTTGAGCATTTTTTATACAATCAGGTAATTTATTAAATATTTGAGGCCCATACGATTGGGGGCCTTAGCAGTCATGTTATATTTCGAAAACGGCAAGCGGAGCAGGTGCCTGCTGTGTGTATTCTTGTTATGAATGTCTGCGTTCGAAATGAAATTAGAAATTTTTTAAATACACATGTAGATATTTTCAAAAATGTATAGATAAGCCAAAGGTAGCACTTTATATTTCGCGAAAAGAGGATTGCAGGAATGAACATCGTTGACCCCAGGGATGCGTGCAAAATACGTTTTTGCGCTAAGAAGACTTCAGAAGACATTGCCTTATGGGGCACTTTGATTCCAGTGTTTCACCCTCAATGGCCACACTAACCGGCTCAACGGCACACAACGGCCAGTGTGCTGGTTGAAATAGGCTGCAGCATCTGTGATAATTGTTTTAAGCTTAGCGTCAACGCATTTGTCGTCATATTTAAAGGGCACAATAAGAGTAAAATCATCCGTGTTAGATACATACGACGTTGTAAAAAGATTTTCCGGGCTGTTAACCCGTGGTCGTGTGGAATTACTTCGATACGTTTCGTTCACAACTGCGGTGAACATCTTCAGCGGCGAGGTCGAAGTTTCCTTTGCGATGGCTCGTCGTTTAGTGCAGTGTAGTTCACTAAACGTACGGAAGTAATTCCACAAGACCAAGGCTTAACAGCCCGGAAAATCTTTTTACAGTACATTCCGGCCGTGAAAGCCCACGCAAGACTTTGATAAGGTGTTGTGTCAAGATAAAGGTCCAAATCATTAACGTAAAGAATAAATAGAATGGGCCCCATGATGGAGCCCCGCGCAACACCCATGCTGGTTATTAGCATCTCTGAATCAGTTACACTCTCACACTGACAGAGCGACACATACTGTTCCGTATCGCTCAAGAAAGATGATATCCATTCAGAAGCCACATTACAACGGGAGAGAATCTATTCCTTGTAAGCTTTTTAAATTTTATTGATTTCACGAATCCTACAGACCCAGCTACGTATGTAACATTATATTACAACATTTATATAGTAAATAGTAAGGAAAAAGCTGGTGTAAACAGTGGGGAAACCCATTGAAACCCTAACCTACGCATTCTGGGGCGCGCAACTTTCTATTTCGTGTATTTATAGGGCGACGTACTCCGATGCTAATGCGACACGTCCCATCGATGCAGCCGACGCGACGTCGCACTGTACGCGGATCGATGACGATGATAGGTCCTGACCCTACCGGATACCATCACCTCAGCCGGAACGATCCCACGAATCGATATCCCATCCAGGCGCGCGCACTTCGAGGAAATCCCGATGTGACGGGACGTTGCCAATTCGCACCTACCCAAATTCACACGAACCGGGAAAAATTCCTTACACCCTTTCATTTTTCCATCAATACGTCATGGATGAAGAAAAACTGAATAATCTACGCGCTGCTAAATCTTCGTCTAACGGTTCTACGTAAACGCATGATTGATATTTGCTCCTATTTTATGAATACCCTACCTTCCTTTATTGATCGCACATTCTCCCCACTTTCGACTAGGATTAGCATGAGAGGGGAGATGGTTTGTTCATATTGAAAGCGATGCTCGGTTAGGCCCTTCCCCCTTTGAGCGTTCGCTAATTCCATTAAGGGATTAGGTTGTTTGGGTGAAAGCGAATTGATTTTACTGTCTACCGTGTGATGATTGATGTTTCATAAATGAGTGATTACTATTCGTCTAGATGGTATATCATGGGCGAGGACTATAAAATGATTTGTATCCTCGGTTTTTAATATTCATAAAAGGACGGTGTTTGGATATGAATGAAGGATGTTTAGTTGTTTCGTATTTTGAGCCAAAGTAGCACTAAATATTTCTAAAGCGTATACAGGTTTAATATTTTTTTCAATATAAAATATATTCGGGTTCTCTTTTTTTTTCATTACATTTTAAACCACACATATATTTTTCCTATGCGTAGTTTTAAATGTATTGATAACTGCGAGTAGGCAACCAGTTATACTAGTCATTGGACGTTTGACATTTCACTATTAATTATTTTACTATTTAATTATTGACTATTATGTTTTGTGTGCCTCCAGCAATATCTTCAATTAAATCAGCAAGTGCAGAAGTTCATATATATTAAAAAAAATTGGTAAAATTCCTGTACGATTTTGGGGCAATTTTGTGTCCCTAAAACCGTACAGGTACTTTACTGTTAATAAGTAATATTTCTAACTACAAGTAATTTTTCGAATGTATTTTCATGTAACCTGGAATATTCGTAGTAAAATTTCGAAATGTGGGTAACTTTTCCAAGATTTTTGTATGAAGTTTGGAACACTCACAAGAAAAATTTCTAAAGTAATGATAACTTTCATAGAAGTTTTACTTGTTTAAAAGTAAAATTACAAAGAAAAGTTCAGTATTTCTGTTTTTTTTTCCTAACAAAAAGGGAAATATCGTCGAAATGAAAATGCCTTGATACAGTGTATTTAATTAAAATTCAATGCGTAAAGAACATTACAATGTTAGAGATTATTTTCTAAGAAACATAAATTTTCCTTTAATATTCATGTAAAATACTGAAAATTTCTAACATTTCGACATTTTTCTTAAGTTTCTATACATTTACCCCATTCAGTGCGGAAAACTATCAAAAAAAGTGATTTTTACCAAGAAAAATTGCCTTAATTTTTTAGTTTATACACTAATAAATATAATGAAGATATCTTTGCCAAATACCTAACAATAAATAATGCGACAATTGACTTATTAGCGCAGTTTTTATTGTCAGGAATCTCATTTCAGTAAAACTTCCGATTTCTTACTCATTTCATCAATCGATATGCTAAATGTAGATAAACTTTCGAAAAGATTGGGGTTCTGGCAAATTATGATGTCGTCAGAAATTTTTTAAGTAGCATCTTCCAAAACCAATGGATTAGCACGTTCAACCTTATACCAAGCCCCTCAAAATTGATGCACTGCTGGTAATCACCTGCAGAATTACACTAAACCTCTCAATTAATGTTAAATCAATTCCTATTATATCTGCAGTGACTTGAGGTGGTGAGAAGCATTTTCTAGCAGTGTTTACTATTACTAATTACTACTGCCCGCACTTTCACAAAATTTATCCTCCTCTTGAATTCTCTTTTTTGTATTATCTCTAATTTAGTGGTCACATTTCAATTTATACGTAGGCCCAAGATTGATTTAACATCGTAAATATTTGTCATCTTCATCTCTCCTTAATTAACACTAATAATAGCATTATTATATTGGATAATAGTTTACCCAACCGGAGTACTACGAATGCTTATCAATAACATAGACTAAATATTCTCTATGCCATTAGTCCGACTTTAGGCGACGCTATTTCATATTAAATAGGTCGCAATCGGGGACTAATTCTATTTTTCAGGTAGATTAACTATTTAACTGTCTAATAAGTAGAGTGGTCAACTTTCGTCTGCGCGAAGAATATATATATTTTTGAAAAATGAATTTCATTAATGCTCCTTCCAAAATATTGTTTATTGCTACTCTATGTTAGTATCAGCTAATTATTAAATAAAAAGAAGTAAATGAGTGATAAATTTTATATATAAAACAAACATTTCTCCTAAATATAAATAAAAGCTCATCGTATTTTACTAGTAATGAAAGTGTGGGAGTTGGAAATTGACTGCTGCTTTCTTCGCTCTTCGCATGTTAGATTCATTTATGAACATGTATTTTTAGCTTGAAAATTGGTTTGAGTATAATGGTAATGAAGGCAACATACCAAAATGTATTGTTATTCGTTCGGTTATATAAATTTTCTCAAAAATATACAAAATCTGCTAATTACGGCAATAAGCTTAAGTTTACCGTAAGTTATTTTATAAAATCCTATTCTAAAACCTTTTTGACAAATGTAATTTATCAGATAATTTTGTATTTTACCTACTTATTCATTGATTATTTGCACATCATACAATTGAGTGGCCAAGTAGATCACCAGATCTTTCACCTTTGTGAATTTTTTTTTAGTGGGGAATTTTCAAAAAAATAAAGTCAGACAACATTGACGATCACAAACAAAAATACAAACAGAAATAAGGAATATTTCACCTCAAGTTTTAAAGAAAGCTAGAGAAGAGTTTTATTATAGATTAAGTTGTTGCCAACAAGTAAATGGAGAACATTTCATACATTTAATACGTTAAACTATATAAGTAGTTTTAATATTTTTTTTTATAATCTTAGAGCATTAAGGCCTGTAATTAACGTAATCAACCACTTAGGTCATAAGTGTTATAGGTTGTTGAAATCAGTTTATTAAGGAGACTTCAAAAATCAAAAATATACAGCGTGTTCTATTTAAAAAAAGATCGTCCGCTTTGTGCAGCACTTACATGAATCACCCTGTATATTCAAAGTTTCATACAGAAAGCGTATCTTTAAAATTAAAAATTGATATGCTCGATCATTTTTCATAAAACTTTACGATAACATGCAAAATAATTTTATTCCATAAGTGGTTTCCACGCTGTGGTATTGGATATACGAAAACTTATAATAAACCCCTTTTAATCTGAAATGAAATTAGAAGAATATCGAATATTTGACACTTACTGCACATCAAATATTTCTAATAATTAATAACTTTAATGGATATTCAAATAACAATAACGTATACCCAATTTAGTATTCCTTTTTGTATCACAAAATATTATAAGCAGAAAACTATCTGCGATATTGCTAATTGCTAAATACAAAATGGCTATTGTGTAGTCCCAATGCACGATGCACACTCCTGCACCAATCCTCATTTAATCTCAATCTCGGCATGGCCTCTGCACGTCCCTCCAAGCGCAACACACGGGACATAATTCCAGGAAAGGTAATCGATCCTTAAAACCGTGTAGCGCATGACTTTGGGAGCGCTGAGTCCTGGCCGTTGCAGGCTTCGATTTTTTCGCTGCGCGTTTGAGCAGTTGAGCACACACAAGCCTCATATCCCAGGGTGAATTCATATACATACCAGTGATGGCGCTGCACTTTCACACTTGATTTAATCATTTTGTAAATATTATCACCATAATTGCCAAACTTAGAATTTGAATTTCGAATAATTGATTGAATTTAAATAAATCAATTTACCAATTCTTATCTGTAGATTGATTACTAATATAAGGGTGAGTTTCATAATGTCACTTTAAAGCTTTAAAGTTACTTTAAATTAAAGTTCCCATAAATAATACAGCGATTTTTGTTAAAGTGCTAAAGTGCCATTTATTATGAAACCGGCCCTAAGGTCATTATTTATAACAGCTGTGCTTTTTTTTAAACGAACTTATTTATTATCAACGCTTTGATTTTCAACAATAAGAATTATTATTATAATCAGTTTATCATCGAGAAAATAGGTCGTTTCAAAAATTCAAATTAAAACAGCAATAGATTTAAATTTTTTGCTGCATATTTAATTTTAAAATTTTAAATAGTAAGATATTTTCATCAAATACTTCAGTTTTGAAATTAAGTCACAAAAAAAAAATTAAAAAAAAACTTTGCCTCCTGTGAGGTTTGAACTCACGACCCCTGGTTTACGAGACCAGTGCTCTACCACTGAGCTAAAGAGGCTTTACATCAACAATGTTTGATGAAGCCGTATTTAAAGGGTATCACTGTTAAATTCATAAAAATTATCTCTTCAATTTTACAGTGCGACCAACTTAAAGAAAAGCATATATTTATCTACGTACTGCCTGTAAGTATATACAATGTATACTTAGTTGCGCATACACAAGGTCAATAGAATGAAACAAGTTTATTTTGCCGAAATATCTCGCACTACAATAATCAAAGATAAATACATACATCTTATATCTACAACCTAGGTGTAGTGATAAATTACGTATGATTATTTTTTGTTTGTGGCTCGTTTCTCGTTTCTTACTGTTTCCACACCTTATGATTATAAGGTCATGGTTTTCATTGCTGCCATATAATTAGGCATATTTTTCGTGTGTTACTGACCAATTAGTATAATTGAAAAGTAAATATCATATATAACTCCGAATTTGCTTTAGAATGTATATGAATTATGTAAGTATGTGCCTACCTAATTATAGTTATTTATTATAATAGAATCCAATTGTAATCCAAAAGTAATTTGGCATTCTTCTTGTCCTGCTACCGTTCAGAATATTAGTTTAATTAGTATACAATATTATTTATTTAGAAAAAATAAATATGCACAAAATACTGTTCATTAATTAAAAATAATTAAAATTTGGTATATTAAAAAAAAAAACTAGTGTTATGGGACTCGTTTTAAACCACAAGTTTTAAATGAGTGTTTTAAATCCAATGAAATGCATTTTTTTGCGGTATTTTCTTTTTTTTTGTGATTTTAAAGGAGTTGTGTAGTGGCACAGTATGACACACTATAACCGAGTAAGGATATCTCGCAAAATCCTTTGTTCTTTTATGGTCCATTTTGAATGACCTTCAAGTTCAGCTGCCATCTTGTAAAGCTGTTGCCGGGAATTTTCAAACGTGTGGAATAATTTATATTTTAAAGGAAGTAGAAAAATAGATTAAAAAAATACTCAAATTTATACGTCTTTTATTCTGATTTTGTTGCAAATATTTATGAGCACTTTATAGTAACAAAAATACGATTCCAGTAAAATAATATTTGATTAAGTGATACATATATTTGCAAGTGTTTTACGATAATTATGTTCGTATACTTCTCTTTTTGTGAAATAAATCTTTATTTATATTTTTATAGTGTAGAATATTCTTCCAGGAATAAATATGTTGTGGTTCTTTCTCAAATAAATTAATAAAAATGCAACAGCTTCAGTGCAAGGGACTTTCAAATTTCTGACACGAAAACCCAATAACTTTTAATTAGGGTTCAAGAGTTATGACTAAGTATATCGTTCTGTGCGATACAAAGATTTTTATTCGACTACTTCATTTCTAACATCCCTGCACTGGTTTGTCAACAATAATGTCCGGGGGTGCACAAGTGGATAGAGTTCAGACGTAGACTATATAATACCGAATTGTCTATAATGTGAATAAATGCGATTAAAATTTATACCAGTATAATGCAATTCAAACCAAAATCACAGTATTTTAAAAAGTGAACATAAAATGAATCAGATTAGTTATTGCGATAAATAGCAATCTAGCTTAAAATGTGTATCTAATATCAATTTATTTGATTTAATGTGACCTAGGAATCTCTGCACAATAACAATAGTTCTTATTTATGTAGTTTCTTAATTCTTGTCGTGTCACATATATTAGATTCATTCGGAAATCCCAAGAAACTGCGACCATCGTTAGCATCAAAATTTATCTTGCGAGAGTAACTTGTACTACAACATGATGCCCATTGGTGTCTTCTTTCACAGTTATTTGAGTTATTTCACTTAAACTTAACAATATAATATATAAGAAAGTATGTAAATGTTATGGCCACTGGCCACCGATCTTACCTTTTACACAAGAATATCATGGATCATTAAATGTTTTTAAAACTGCAAGGGTAATTCAAAACTAATAAAATACATAAAAGAAATAAATAAAACAAGTAAATCATTTAGATTAAAAAGATCAGTAAACTAATTTCTGTAGATACGAATGCAAACAATAAGAAATTGCCATATTGGGAAGCTGTTGTTTGAAGTGAAATTGGGCTTAAAAATTTGGACCCCTATGACTCATCCGTTGTCCTTACTCGTTGTACTCTGGCAGTGTGTAGTAAAGTGAATGAATCATGTATAATAAAGCAAAATCCCAAATCGTCACACTCCTGATTATTTACCTCATGTTACCAACTTAAAGCGATTAAATAAATACTAATACTAATGCTTTAAAATGATAGTAAAAACGATGAAGAGGCAAGTGCTAATGGTGAAGATGATAAAAGCTATGAAGAATTCGAATTGGAAATTGAAAATAAGTCAAATACCCACCTTAACCCACCTTAATGCAGAAAACTTATGGAATGAGGAAGACAACAATCAACAAATGAACAATGATTTAATAAAATATAAAGAAATTATGATCAAAACAAGACGAGAAGTACATTGCATATTTACATTGGCTAGGATATACGAAGCCTTACCAATTCTTTTCTCAAATAGGTGTACTAAGAAAAAACAAATCTTTGGAGCAAAGAAATAGATACAGGATGTTTTGAAACATCGTTTAAAGATTTTAAGGGCATGTAGTACGATCGAAAATAAGGTTAGAAGTCATAATAAACATATGTTCACAAATTAACTGTTTACGAGATAACAGGGAATTTATCGCAATTACAGAATAAGTTTGCTTTAGCGGTTTTTATTAAGATCCCTTTAAGAAAATCCCTGTATGTGTATTTAATTACAACTATTCGGCCATCGATTAGCGATAAATTGTTATTGTATCCCGTATAAAACGCACAGAAAGCAAATGCTATACGAAATCAATAACTACGAACAGCTGATAAGAGTCGTAAGAGACAAAATAATTCTTATAGCTAATTTTCGCGTTTAAGGCGTAGCAGGCCTCGAATTAATCAATAACGGAACCAAGAAAGGTGACTTGAAGCGTACAAAACAACCCCATCGCCACGCGGACCAAAACCGCACAAAGACATCTTTCTTAGGTTCCTCGTGGCGCGACAAAAGAAGGTCGCTGCTTTTAAAAATCCTTCGCGCAAGACACGTGTGCCTCGAACGCGCATACGCGAACCGGGGGTACACAAAGAAAGACGCGGGCACCCCTGTATTGCATCAGCGAGCCCGCTTTCGGACGAAGCGATAAAGAGAAAAAGAAAAGGGTCTCATTCTTCCGCGAAGAGCAGCAGGTAAATTTTGCATAATAGGCTGCTAGGGCTTCCGACGCAATAAAGTTACGGACGAAGGGCTAAATCGATCCAGTGGCGTCTCGTAAATGGATTGTCCTGTCAAAAATGTTTTTGTATGCTGTTGAAATATGGTGGCACGTCAAAATAGTAATTCCAAATTAAATGATTCGATTATTCCTAGAAACTCGGTGTTTATTTCATTTTAATTGGGATCTTGATCGGGTGGGAGGACACGATGGTACAAAGCAGTGCAATAAAAAATTCTACAACAATTTTTAGAAGGGAACTTCGTGAACTGTCACTCATTAGAGTAATGGAACTTAATCAGTTTGCAGACTCCATGGAGTATTACTCAAGAACACTTTTAGTTGCGGCGGAACTTCAACTTTAAGGGATGTAAGACGCCCTAGAAATTCGGCAAAAATGTCGTTTTCAAGGGCTTTAAACTTTTAAACCATAAAAAATAAAAAGTTTCAATGGCGGACTTACAATGTTTAAAGAGCCTTTTTGGCTGGTATAAATATTTATAGACAGGCTGTTACAATAACACACGACGACGTATATTGGGCGGTTATAATCACTGTTTTTGTTATCAAGCAGTGTATATAAAAGTGATTTAGATACTAATACAAGTGTCAACAAAATTATGAATTTTGGTATACTTAATTATACTAATGAGATACTCTTTATATCATTCTGCGTCTGTATTTTACGTCGAAACTCAGTCTAAAATTATATTAGATGCTAAAGTCGCATATGTGTTAGTTTTGAGTTATGCGCGCTTTGATGTAGGAACATATTATCTCCGGCAATAGGCAGAAGGAAAAATAGATCATATCACGCATTAAATGTAGTTGATTTTGAAGATATTTAGCTAGCGGGCAATACGTCTCACTTCCACATATTTTTATTTTATCCGGGACAACATGGCCTGAATAACTTGGCACAGATACCGCTCAGTGCAATATATACATATAAGAAGTCTATTTTTTTTTTAATTTAGTTCATATCGTATTGCAGTGTCGGTAGCTTAACATGGTTCATATTAATCCAGCAAATATTATTCATCTGCAGTTATAATGAAATAGAATTGCATGATGTAATAAGAAATAAGAAATCTGATCGATACAAGTATTCGGGAAACAATCTTCGCAGTAGAAACTATAGAAGCATTAGAAGTTGAAGACAAGGATCATCATCGCGTTATTGAAATAGCAGTTGGCGACCCTTCATCGTCCTATGATTTAGAAGATGTTGAACTCGACTAGCACATTTAGTTGTGATTACCACTACTATAGACACAACTACTTCATTATAGTCAATGTTACGTAATTTTTACTACAATTACCAACTTTGAAGGGATATATACTTAGACGACATATTTGTGGTTGCAATTACGTCGTGGCCACCAAATAAATTACCTTAAGGTTTATTACTTTATGGTGTTAATAAAATAGTAATTGTTGCGTTATTCTTACTTGCTGAGTCACTCTAAAGTTAATTCGTGCACATAGTTTCAGATTAAAGATCGGCGTTGCTAGCATATGCTACTAAAATCTGACCTTATTGTAATATAACCCACTAGTAATATATTCGGTAGCATTGAGGTGAGCAGCACGTAGATATTACCTACCAAAGTTATAGACATTTTTTTGTGCTACAGTTACGTAATCATTACTTCCTATGGCGACTATATGTACCTTTAACCAAAAGGTTACATTTGACTACCATCTTAAATTAACCATTCCAAATATATACAACTTTGTAGGAAATTTTACTATAAAGTAGTAGAGCTTAAAGTTTAGATGAGCAGGGGTTTTGCTAGGTGCAATATAAGCGTAGTGGGTACTTGGGTTTAACGCAAGCTAGCTTATTGAGGCTTCGATACACTTCGCATATGTCATCGAGACTCGTTGAGGCCTCGGTGACATATGACAGGTACGATTTCCCGAGATCTGTATTGAAACCTCATCCACTGCGCTGAGCAGAACTATTAACCATTCTTTCTAATAATAATGTTAAAACACAATATGGGTTTTATCTTTTTGTTTTTATTATACATGTATATTTTATCTCTGGTTTATCAAAATTATGACACAAATATGAAAACTTATAAAAGAAAATTTATCACCTCTAAATTAAAAAATTACATTTTCCTTTTGTTCCTTACAACGTGATCTTATATTCTATTACTGCATCTTGTAAACGGAAATAATAGGACTCTATCTCGTCCGTTAAATTCTAGTGGGTACCTAAATATTTTTACATACTTTAATACAAACTTGGTCTCTATGAGATGAGTGCCGCCTCAAGAAAGAAAGAATTGAATTTAAACATGTTGCACTAGTATTGTGTAGTCGCTATGTAGGTCAATCACTAGTTAATGTAACTTTGAGGTTATAAAGAAGCTAAAAGTTACACACGGAATTTGAAAGTGAATTCAGTTACTTTCAAGTTCTAATTATACTACTTCGAAGTGAATTTAATTACGTTATAGTAACATATACAACTGGAAAGCAGATTTAATAGGGGACCGTCACGTAATATTTACGATAAAGGATAGTATTAACTGCAACCATCTAGTGAATATCACTTCAGAGTTATACACTTCTAGTATATATTACTTTGAATACGAAAACGTAAATGCCAAGTAAAACAAAATGGATGCGCCATTACAATACAATTACCATGGAACAATATATAAAATTAACAAGGTTCTAACCCAACACAGATCCAAATTTTCAATTTCACTATTCATATGTTTAGCTAATAAGAACAGAGTAACGTACATTTCTTGGCCTACATGCTGAATAAAAAAAAAAACACTTATCATTTTTATCAATTAAAGTTCATAGCATTTGAGGCGAGCGTATTTTTAAAAGCTGTCACATTAATATTTACCGGTAAAATGGTATGCGTTTTTAATTTTATGTCGTCATTGATACAAAATTCACGATTCAATAAGTGGTCCAACAGATATATTTATTTTATATACACATGGACCATTATATTATTCATTTTAACAACAGTTAGTGTGGGATATATTATAAAAAAGTATAAAGAAGAAAAAGGAACAGTAACAATGAATTGCAATGCGATATAAAGTAAAAATTACTTTTTCGGAACGTTCCAGCTACGTAGCAGCTACTATACACCACATTATGACTACGTAACTATTACGTCCTACAAAAGTAACGATTACGTCGTTACAACATTATTAGAACCTAATATTTGTTCCCTATTTTGGTAGTAGTTACGGATATATCACGTAATTAGAACGTAACAGCTACTAATAATTTTTACTTTGTAGAAACCTTTAAGGTAACAAATATGTCATGGCGACTAAATGTGCTACTTGGGAAGAACAGTACGAGAGGGCATTTAGGGATTGTGACAACTTTTTCCGATTTCACCTTATTCTTCTTTTTCATTCTGCAATTCTGTATAATTCTGCTTCAAATCTAATAAATCGTTTTCCGATTCTTCTGCATAATCTTCACCGCTTTTTTTCACTATTAATGCTTGCATCTTCATCATTTTCGCCGCCATATCCATTTTCTTCAGGATTTATAGTTTCCTCATTTAACTTTGCTTCTATATTAATAATACCTATTGCAGGAGAATGAAACTTCAGGGTCAGAATCATACACAAAATTGGCATCAAAATGATCAGCATTATAATGTTTCTTATTTACTTTATTTTCCTCTGTAAATTCAAAAACCATTAAATATCATTCAATAGGTAATTACAAAAAGAAAAAACGTTTGCAGCTAAATTTACAAAATATGGCGCTCTATATAAATTAATCAAGTTATAGCCGCTTAAAGTTCCTATTTGATGAATTTTAATTTTTGTATACCTCTATAAGAGGACAAGTTTATTATAATGGGATTATAAAATGTGTCCATTTTATTTTACTTACATAACTTAAACAGTTCTTACGCACTTGAAACATGAAAATTAGGTTAGATTTTCACAATATTCAAATTATTTAATTATAATTATAATTAAAGAACCTTAAGGTTTAGGCAGTATGAACCTTATTAAAATACACACTTATTTTCATTGGAGATTCAAAAAATGCAATAATACTTATACACGAGGTTTCATTTAAAAAAATCCCAAAAGTAAAATTTCCATTGGGGTGATTTTTTTTTCTGTTATCACTCTATTATTTATTTTTTTAAAACCTTTTACTTTTTTCTAGTTTATCTGAAAATATGCGGTAGAAGTTTGCTCCTCGTTGGGCGCAAAATGTTATTATGTTTTTACTAATGAAAGTAAAAATAAAAATAAAGTTCACTGACAAATTTACTTACAACATGTCAATTAATCGACAAATAACTTAACAAATGAAAAAAATAGTATCTGTAGAGTGTGAGTTCACTTATTAAAATAGAATAGAAACTAACATAATATATCAAATTGTCAAAATTAATTCTGACACAAACTATGCCATTGCGCAGATATGCTATACTTCTTTCTAAGAGCAGCAGATATAATAATTATAGTGTGTGTTTGTTCGTACTTAAAAAGAAATGCAAGGTAATTGATAAATGATTAAGTGAGTCATATAGAATTACCAGCATCTTTTATTTCATTGTGACGACAACATTTCCACTGCTGTAAGCTCATAGATACATGGTTAAATGAAGAAGCTATTCTTAATTAAGGAGGCAAAATGAGAGGAATTTTTTTATAATATGCAAAATTTCCATCCACAACGCAGAAAAATTGGAAGCCGCAATTCTAATATCACTTTTGTTTTAGACTTATGCAAATCACGTTAGAATCTTCGTTTTTGCTACTGCAATACCCCAAAATCAGACCAGAAATGTTCATCCTTTATCATTGCCCCAGCCTGTATATTATGTGACCGTTCAAATCGAACGCAGGAGGTATTTTTAAAACAAAAATCCGATGGCGATGGCGACGCAGTCACGGGCGACTCGATTAATATTAATCGCTTTCCTGGAAGCGAACAATTGCACTCCTAATATGAGAAGGACTGGAGTTCGCAGACTGGAAGTACTGGTTTCTGATCGCGACAAGAGTGGAGGCCGGACCAGAGTAAAAATTCTTACGCTGGGCGAGGACAGCGGCGGTTTTGTTTTACTGCCGGCGCGTTTATCGTTTTTGACTTGTCCGTGTCTTTTTATGCCGTGCGAAAGGAAATCGGCGTACACGGTGTGCGATTAAAGTTGACCTTTTATCCTACACTACTTTCCCTCCATTCTGCAAATCAGTATTTTCGTCCGATCACTGTTATGAAATAACCCGTACAGCCTTTTCTCAAATTCTGCTGTCAAAATTGATATATGTTCTGCATAGCAGCGAGTTTTTGTATAAATTTTGCTTATTTCGTCATTCCGTATTATTATTTATTAGTTTTCACGTCATACAGATCTTTCTCAAAACTAGGCTTTCATTCCGCATTAAGAGCATAACGTATTTGTTTTTTCTAAAAATATCATTTACACTAGATCCACATAAATTAATTTCGGAGATATATTTTCGAAGTAGTGACCGAGAAATAGTGGAAAATTGGCATATTCAGCTATGCTTTGTGCTCAAGACTTTATAAATTAATCAATATGTCGAGGTACGAGTTGATAGTGAAACTATCTGACGAATCAATCGGGTTGTCCATCGCTTTAGAGGAACTGTCAGTGTTTTGAAAAGAAAATCGTCTGAGCGTCCAACAGTTTTAATTGAAAATGTGGTGAAACAGTTTTCCAGATTTTTTTTTTTAATAACCACGAT
>RXPK01004815.1:0-15641 GCA_004143645.1 Protaetia brevitarsis
AATCAAACCAAGTCTTGGTTTGACAGTCTCTATATAGTCAAAGATATTTTTTAATATCCCATTGATCAATATTCCAAGTTTTAAAAATTGAATTCCGCTGTTCTGTGACCAATTTTAGAACGTTTTCGACTTACCGCATTCTTATGCACTAATTATGTTTTTTTTTAATTACCTTTAATAAAAGCATAGATACATCATTCTCCGCGTAGTGTAATAAATCGAAGAGTGTAGATTCATGCATTAAAATAAGATATAATATGTGCTATGAGAAAGTTAATAGGCATTTGACGAATAAATAAAAGCAAATATTCGTGTGTAGTTCGCTTTAACTAAAAATATGTTTTAATCATTATAAAACAATATTAACTTATTAGGCCAATATGTGTGTTTTGGTTTTATTTTTTTTACTGAACTGTTTCTTGTTTGCACTCTTTAATCTTCTTTTCATAAAATTTTGCGAATTGACATTCATTTATGATGCTACCTTTCGCTGCGGTGGCAGTTAAACACTTTCATTCGTATCGCACCGACTCTTCGCTTTCTTATATTTTTACGCTTTGTGCAACGGAAAATTCACTTACGTTTCATCACTCAGATCGTTAATATTTGTTTGTTCCTAAAATTATTTTATACATCAACATTAAAAAATTCTTACAAAAGTAACTATATTTGACTCAAGTCCGGCTTGTAGTAAATTTCTTTCTTCAAATAATTATACACGAATACATTTTAAGTATTTGTAATTATGTCATTTCAACATCTTGCCGGGAATTTACATCGATGGCCAAAATAAAGCAACAAAAGAAAAGTATACATATATCGCCATAATATTCGAGAGCTAATCCCCCTTGATATTATATTGCGACAAACACGCGCCAATTCCTTTCGGCTAGAGATTTATATATTCGCAGAAATTTTACTTCGCAGATTCTGTGGCTTAATGTATTATAATCTTAGAATCTGTCGCAGCGTGCAATCGCTGATAGATTATAAAGAAGATGCTATCTCTTCCTTACGTTCCTAATGGCTTATTTTCTCTAATGTCATTATTTTTTTTTAAGTTGATCGTACAATGAATCATGATACAAAGCAAACAATTTTAACATATGTACTTTAAATGCAGCGCTATCGTAATCCGTAACGTGGCGATTTCGGCTTTGGCGTTTCGATTTCGGTAATTTAAATACAAAATTGAGGTTTTTGCATTGAAAATATGTCACTTTGTTTCTTCAGTTTTTGAATACCTCTGTATATTAGAATGCGAAGTGTGCGTACTATTTCTTAGAGTTATAACATCTACATTCATAACATAGCAATTTGGGAGTCGTACTCTGCCGTAATAACCGAGATATTAATTTCTGGATGAGGCAATGATTATGTACTAAAAAAAAAAGAAAATCTTAAATTACTCGAAAACGGCAACATGTGAGCTATGGAAAGCTAATGAAAGATTGACGTATTTATGGCGGTAGAATCCTAAAATGATAAAGAAAATTATATCATTCTATTTAAAATAACAAAGTTGACCGCCCCATTTCCGGTCAACCGGAGTGATATTTTGGTTGAAGTATTTCACATTTATAGGTTTGCAATCGAACAGATAATGGTCGCCAAAATCTCAATATAAGTAAATAGTAGCAACATCACGAACTTTTATGAACCATTTATGTGGATTTACCCTGTATATAATTCATCTATTGTAAATTGTAATAACCATTACATTTTCCAGAGAATCCTAGAGCGTAAAGCATAAATACTCAAACTAAATGGCTGCTTTTTGTAATATCTAATTGCAAATAATGCTGATATAATAATGTAAACAAATATACAGTTCCACGGTATGGAGTTGACAATAGCATATTAGTATTTTAAGTTTTGACAATTAGGTATTATGTGTTATAAACTACAGGATGCAATGCTATTACTTATATTACTTATATATTGCATTTGAAATAGAAATTTTTTGGTTATTCGATGACATACATAATGCTATAACCAGTAGGATAGAATGACATAACTGATAGGTGACATTTTTTTGGTTAATTATTATTTCATCAGATCTTTTTCAAATATTGTAAATGTGTGATTATTTATAGTATTACAAATCGTAATATTGGTTTTTTTTATCTACCATTATATATGGTAGAGTAATATAGTTTGGACATATGTTACGTATAATTGGATGTCAGGTGCATATATGATCAACGATAAGATAAAAAGATTACGCTAAAGAATGCAGTGTATAGTTCTTTTAAGGTGACATGGTATGGATATGGTTACTTGATGCTGTTCTTTTCGTTATATTGCTCTATTTATATTGTCCTCTTTTTGTATATATTTTTGTGCATATCGAATGATCGTATTGAGATTTCACCAACAGTATATTATATAGCACTTGAATCGAATAATATAGACAAACATATAATTTTTATTTTATATAAATATGTAACGTACACCCCTACTACATCTAAATTTCTCTTATAATATATTTGCTTTTAGAGTTTTTGTATATTAACTATCGAAGAAATATCGAAATTTTAAATTTAACTAAAAAAAGTATTTATTTCACCTGGTATGGCTGCTCTATTTGCGGATGGTGTTGTTTGCCTAGAACTAACTCTTCATCTGTACGACGACCCTTTTGGCGGTTAATTTGATTTTCCTCTCCTCGGCATTATTCTAATTTAAACATCACATTGCGAAATAGAAACACACATGAATATATCATTTAATTGAAATTGAACAACACATCTTACATATATCAAAATGATATTTCCTACCAATTGTAATGTAATTATTTAGTTAACCACTAATAATAACGATGTTATTAGGTAGAAGCTGTAGCGTGACTAAAAAGACGCTATTCGCTTTGTCATAATAGTCAACGTCGTCTGACGCCGTCTTAGGAACCTAAATATTATACTAATTTTCACTATTGATGAACAACCTGTGTCACATATTGCGCATGGTACATGCGTTCCGTTGTGTAAGATTCGATGCAAATACAATTAATAGATGTAATTTTATTTATATTTTATTGCGTTTTGAAATTCCCTAAAGTAGTAGAACGTGAAAATATGTTATCTTCAATAAAATGAATAATATGTTTCTAAAATAGACATCGCCATCTATAGATTTTACTGTGATAATCTTGACAATTTTGTATGTTTACGCGCATGTACATGTGTTCCATTGTATAAGAATTGAGTACAAACGCAATCGAATCAGAATTTGTTTATATTTTAAAATGTTTCCATTTATTATGATCCAAATTATTCACAACTACCAATTAATGTAATTCAAGTGCAGCTTGGCTTTAAAAAAGCCCGTTTTAAGTTGAGCGCCTAATCTGGACACAACGTGGCGGCCAATTGCGGTACTTTATATGTATATCTAGTGACTTTATCGAATGTCATATGTTACCTCCATCTCTTTTTGTTTTTTTTTTTACACCTAATGAAAATATTGTGTCATGTTATATTTAGTGCATATTACAGAAACCTGTAATATGTAGTAAACTGTAATATGAAAGATTTCTTCTTTACCGTGTTTCGTAAAAGTTGTGTCTACAGCGGCGTTCGTTTCCCACCGCCTACTACGATCTAATTTTTGGGCGAATTTTCTCCTCTTTTCCTACTTTTAACTATTAATCTCGATACGCCTATTCCCGTGCCGTCCCCGTTTCGCGTTCGCCCATTTATTATTTCCCTTTTAATCCGTTTCTCCGTCCACGGTTAGTGTGACAGACTTTTTCACGCCGAATTTACACGCTCTAGATTTCTACAATCGTAACGAAGTGTTTTCGTGGTTTTTCTATAAAATTGAATCGGTGTGAAAACACCTTAACGCTTTTTAAAATATGTTCCGTAACCCCGTCCGGATTTTCTAAATTCTACATTTCGCATTAACAGAAACGAGCCCTGCGGTTCAAATCGATTTTAATATAATAATAATAATGATATATGTTGCGCCATCTATGCTCCTATGGTGACGATTATTTGTACCGTCGTTATTTAATCTTGTAGTGAAAAAACACAGCCACTATTAAATCGACTCATTTGAGAGAAAATATCGCGTTTCGACCTTATTTTAGGGTTCGAACCGTAAGAGGAAACATGTAAGAACTGTTGTCGACATCGAGCCCACTTCAAGTGCCACCATAGCGTAGCAGCGATCGTACGAATATGCCCAACTTTGACGTTTCCAAATCCGATCGAAATTCCGCTTTCGATGACATTTCTCGTTCTGCACGGCGTTCGCTTCTCACCGCCTACTACGATCCTAATTTTTGGCGAATTTTCTTCTCCTTTTCCTACTTTTAATTATTAATAACGATACGCCTATGCAGTAGATCACCCCGCTACCCTTTCGCCGATCTATTATTTCCTTTTAAATCGTGTCGTTTCTAAAGCCTTAGCGTGGGACTTTCTTTTCACGCCGATTTACACGCTCTAGATAGGGCGACGCCTATGGCGTGCGACAGAGAGTAGAAAAAAACAGAGCTATCACCTTTTAGTGTATTATAATTAGTAAATTACCAATTTAAAATATTTAAAATAATGTAAACAAAAGTAAATACAGTACATATATTTTACATACAGATAATAAAATGTTTATAGATAAGAAAATTGCTGAATATATGTTCAATTTGAGTGTCTTTTAAACGATTTGTACGCATATATGTAGTTGTCCTTGTGATTAAAATGTTAAACATTGTCGTAAAATAATGTCATAGTTTTGAAGACTTGTAAATTAACAATTAGACACATACCAATGATGATATACGTAAATCCTAAATAGTGTAACGCACAAAAATAAGACAGGGTATACCTATACACAGATTAAATTAACAACAAGAGTCATAAAATTATAAAAACTTTTAAGATTTTGCTACTTTAACAAAAAATTTAGTTATTAAATCTTTAAAACTTACACCTGTTAGATGTGATAATTCGCTCGTTTAAAGAAACCTTTCAACTGGAAATTGTTGAGAGTTTGGAACCATTCAATTTTTAAGAACTTAAGAAGAAAGTTATATCACAACTTGAGTTTCAACTCTTTTTAAAAGGTTATATATCTGCCAACAAAACAGATTTTACCCTAAGTCTATTTGCTATTTAGTTTATGTAATTTAAGATAGAAATAAGTTACACTATCAATACCTGAAAGTATTAAAATATAAAGAATTAAGTTTCTTCTACTAATAGATCCTGTATAACATTTACAATTTTATTTCACCTCTAATTTGCATGTATGTAAAATAAAAAACCATGCAGTATTTAAAGAATATATATATAATGCGTGCTAATGTAAATACAAAATAGTTTTACAACACAATTGTCAGCTGCCAAATGTTTTTAAATGTCAGACATTTAAGTCTGTTTGTTAGTTTTCAATCAATACGTACATTAGAAAAGAATTAATATTTACTCAATTGTAATAATTTTTATATTATACAACATTCAGGAAAGAATTACATAAATATATGTTATTTCCAATATGGTATAGATACACATCGGTTAATTTACTTTAGTTTCAAGCAAATGCTGTTAGATTAGATTAGGATTGGGGTGGCATGTAGACCTGTTTCGCCGCGACCTTTTCAGATCTACGGTAATCTCCTTCTTCCTAGACAGCGCTCTCTAATTTTGCCCTCTTAATTAGGCTTATCATCTTTGAGGGCGGCTTCTCTGCGTAGAGAAGCGGGCTGAGTTGTGGGGTTCTCCACGTCCATACTAGAAACCTTGTCCTCGCCAGGCCTTCACATTGCACAGAAAATGCTTGGTGTTTCTTTCTCTCTTGGCAGAATTGCAGGTTACATCATCTGCCAGCCTATGTTGTACATAGCCTATTCAGTCTCAAGTGACCAGTCCGCGAACTACAATCATTTTAACATCTCCTGTCTTTATTCAGTAGAGCTCCGTAAGTTAGGCCCCGGCTCTTGAGGAATTCTTTTACCTGTCTCTTGGCGATCTTTGCCATCACTGTCTGGACTGATTATATATCTATTCATTAATGGATTTTTAATTGCGAGTTAGTAGTGCCGAAGAAAGTCAGCTCCCTTGACAAACTCGCTGGCCAGCTCGTCTGCGCGCTCTTTCCTTCACGCCCGATGGCTAGCGACCCAGACCACGGTCAAATCCTTTGGTGCCAGCATTAAAGGCGCTACACAGTCCAAATAAGTAGAATCCACATTGACGAACTAAGCCTTAAAGGTGGATGACAGTACAGAGAAAATAGCGACGCCTTCCGATTGCGCGGTAACATCTTTCTATTCTCGGACACATGGGAATCAGCAACCTCAGCTGGAACACAGTCGTGTCTTTGCTGAAACTTACAGAAAACTTTTTAGACTAGGTATTTCCAGCTCCAACGCCGAATCCGTTTTAGAGCCGTCGGTAAACAGTTTGAGTCGCTCTTACCGAAGCACCTGCTACAGTCCTTCTTATCTGGGTATCACCTGATATTTCTATCTGGTTGAATTCGAACTATGGCACACCCGGCATCTAAAAGAGGTACCTTCTTGATCACTAATAGATTTTGATAGTCAGTGCCGTGCGATTTACTTATCGGTACTTGATTATGCAACAGTCTATGAGATATAAACTTGCAGTCCTTGTATAAAAATATGTAGGCGGCAGATTTAGATTACTCAATCGCGCGGTAGGGGTCGATCTAAACGCCCCCGTGGCGCACAGACACGCCAACTCTGCATGTCACCAGCGTTTTGGCCGCGCCCACTTGGTGCATCTTTGGCCACCATACTACAGCTCCGTACGTTATCATGGATTAATTTTCCTTGTGATAAACAAAAAGCCACTGGGCTAAGCTCAATGCTTCCCAGCTCTCCTGCACCTACTAGGGGATAGTATTTGCTGTTGTTTTCTGGGATAGCGTAGCTAGGTTTTATGTGAGTCCATGTAGTGTTGATCAACCATACTCAAGTATTTGGCTCTTGACATATGGATCCTCGCCACCATCGTAATGTATAGCCTTCGAGCGTTCTTTTCTTGTGAACGTGACAATCTGTGTTTTCTGAGCATTGTAAGTCGCTCTTTTTACACCATTTTCAACCGTCTTAAAGCGGTTTGCATGCGCTCCACCAGAACCTCTGGAAATCGCCCCTAACGACTATTTTAAGGTCGTCAACATCTCAGACAATGAAATCCCTTTCGGATCAGATTCTTGAAAAGATCATCCATTGGGGTAGCCCACAGCAAGGGAGATAAGACTCCGGCCGGCGGACACTCCCTCCCGCCTCCGCTTCACCAATTGTGGATATGATTATCCCTTTGCTAGCTGTTTCTTACCACTGTAGAAGATTCGCCGCACCCCTTTCTGTAATCTCGATAATTAAATACGTGGCAGCATTGTTAAATGCTCCCTCGATGGCCAGGAAAGTCGTCATGGCTATTCCTAATGCGACCTCTGTACTTTCTCGGCTAATATGCTTCCTTTCATTTTGTAATTAACCTGTTGAGGTCATCTAATACGACCTCTTTCCCGGCTAATATGCGTATTGTCTATCACTGAGTGGCTGTTCACTCAACGCGGTATCTCTTATGTATCTGTTCACCAACCTTTCAAAGGTTTGAAGTAAATCTATCTCCTTTTGAAGTAAGGCAGGGATATTCTCTCGCATGCCTGCAGATTTAAAAGGCGAAAATCTGCTTAACGCCTATTTGACTCTTATAGGTCTGGTGATTTCCAACCACCATCTTTTCGTTTTGGCATGTCTGGCGTTCGATTCGCTACGGCCGCCCCGCGAGAACCTGTCGGAATTTTCGCGGACAAAAGAGAATAAGAATTTACTATTAGGTATAAATTGTAATGCAAAGACAACGAACGAGTACCTAAGCATAATTCGTGAATGGACGCCCCCGTATACCTGCAAAATTACAGCGGACCATTTACGGCCTCTCCCTTGCAAGAAAATCTACTTTACTCCTAGTAGTGCATAAGGTCGACGTTTGCTTACAGGGATCTTGTTTTAGATGATCTAAGTAAATTGTGCTATATAATACAACATACAACAACGTGATTCATTCAGACTAAAAATTAATATAATTAATTTATTATATTGGTGAATTAAAAGTAAAATTTATCGGTATACTAGCATTATAGTCTTCCTGTAATGCGGATTATATTAAACAGTTTTCGCTATGTACCTATTCCAAGTACGGAATTAATTTAATTTACGGAAAAAATATTTATTTTACATTCCAGAACATCTCGGGCACGCATTTTTTTATTTTTTTTTTCTTCTTTGTTGGCAGTATGAGGAATGCATTAGCAGGAAGCGCGGAAAATAACTATAGCTTGGGCTTCGATAAAATTCCCCATGAAACTTCGTGATTTAAAAGCAAATTAAAACTTACTACCAACCTTGAACTTTTACCGTAATGTATAAGATGTGAGTCGCCTACAGATTTTAATTAAAATTCCGATAACTACATTAAACGGAAAAATTCATTTCCGCGTTATTATCAGAAGCCGCTGGAGCGTTTTCCCACGATCCTTTAATGAAGCTTTCTTAGTAACCTTATCGGACGTTATATCTAGGACCATGCGAAATTGACATATTGCATAGAATGCTTGTGAACCCGTTACCAATTAGTGGAGCTTTTAGATTTATGACACCACACGTCAGCTTGCCGATCTACCAGCACCTCAGTTCGGCCGATTGTCAATGTCGAAACATTAGAGGTTGTTTGACTGCTAGAGAAATAAAATATTGGGCCGCATAAAGAATGCGTTTATAGAGAACTTCTATGTTATTATAACAAACAGTTTACCGCTAGTTAGCGGCTTAGGATGATTTAGTTCTAATTGACTTCATTGTTCCTGGTGGTTAATAACTTCTCTGTATATCTTTTGCAAGTAAACTCATAGGAGGTACAGAGACGGATAAGCGATGTCCAATAAATTAGCATGCAGTAACTGAATTGCAAATTATACTGAGGGTTTGCGTTCTTTAACCTTTTAGTAGTTTATGTGTATATATAGTCTCTACGCTTCATGATATCCAGGTTACTATTTTCTGCATGCCTATATATATGCTCTCATAACTTAGCATATCACCGAATAAGAAAGGCTTTACAATAGAAGAAACAGAATTTTTTAAGATATTACTACTTTTATCCAATGTCACCACAAAACAAATTGTTATGAAAAATATACAAAATGATGTACCAAAACGCCTGTAGCTCCTAGCTTGTTTTTCCGTAAATGATTTGCATCTTCGACCAAATCTGTTGTTAGAGTAATAGGTTTTTTTATATACGTCTGCCAAGTAAACCAAATTAGTGTGAACTCATGTTGGAAACAAAAAAAAATGTCATTGGTGTCTCTAACTCAAATCCGTGAAAAATATACCAAAATATTCTTAATATTAGTTCAAAATTTACCTCTGATGAGATTAGCTACAAACGAAGATGTCCGTTCACCTATTACCGTTTTTCAGCTCGTTAGTATATAAAAGATATCAACCATTAGTTTAAAGAAATGATTCGTTAACATCATTATTGGTCAACTGGTTATTCTTTACAGCTTTATTAAACTGAATTAATTTTATTCCTTTTTCTTAGAATTTCCTTCCTTTACAGCATGCTATATACTAAAAAACTTTGTCGAAGGAGTTTCGTAATAAAAAGTGTTCAGAGTTATTTAAATAAAATTTGCCAAGAGCTTACTTTATTCATACATTTAATACTTATATTAATGAAAATGCTGCCTAATTACTAGGAGGAAGTCTTGGTAGGCTTTAGTTATCTTATCATAGTTGTTGAACATTTATTATTTAGTTGTACACACTTTCATTCCTGCATAAATAAAATTAAAAATGAAATTCAAAATTCGTTAGTATTAAATTTACTCTAGAAGATGGGATGAATAACCAATGTCATTTCCTAGATAGTTTAACAACAAGAATAAATAGTAAACTATAAATAGACATCTATAGAAAATAAACCAATACAAATAAGTTCGCAGAGCGATTCAATACTGGACAATATTCAGGTCGGCATTAATTTCTAACAAAAGGCTATAAATTCCCATTAAACGCAGATTCCACAAAGAATTGCAATTCATTAAAAAGGTAACGATCTATAATGATTACTCTTCTATAAATATAATCCGGAATATAAAGAAAGTCCAATATAAACATGTAAGAAGTGCCATGTATTTAACTTCACAGAAGAAAACCGCTACAAAAAGTTTGGTTTGTTAAATCACTTTGTCATAGAATTCAAATGGAATAGGCCATATTTTTAGATGGCAGAATTTGAACCCATGCTTTACTGCGCTATGAAAGATCGGGCATTTATGAAATCGGGTGTAGTGGCTGTAATAAGATTCGTATTGCACAAACAAAGCATGCGGAATTAAGTTTAACGAACACGTAACAAGTTATCGCCATGGGAGACTTTAATGATTCAGTGCTGCACCACATATAAATGAAATTGGACATATATAGAACGACATAGAAAACCTCGAATTAGTGAAAAATCTACAATTACCTAAAGAATTAGACGCATACGAAATCATATACATGAAAAACATTCGAACAACTTATTGGATTCGGGAGTTAGATCCTTGTGACAGTAAATTTTGATGGATTTATGGAGGTAAGATGGTTCATATTTTTCACTAATTGTTGGTATCTTGAAGAGTCAGGCAGATGTAGAAAAATACTTGTAAATATGTTCTTTTTTAGAGGGAGATAACGTTACATATTTGAGTAATAGATTTTTTTCTTATTTTTCTGAATTCATTCTGTTCTCGGTTCATAATGGGAACCCATGTGTCCCCGAAACAATTGTCCTAGATTAAATGAAGGGCTCAGTGATCGGATTTTTTGCGTGTCTATTACAATGCTAGAGTCCTTGGTATATCTTTGTGCCATTTATGTTTTTACATTATTAAGTGTAGAATTAACTTCTAACCCGATTTGCTGCAACATTGGGTATAAATTAAACAGCTTATGATTTTAGTCTTATGACACAATCATCTCAACTGGTGCAATAAAATTTGTACTACTAAATCACATTATATGTTGGTCGTTTAGTTTAAAGCGCGTGTAGCATTTCATTATTTGAGTGAGTAAGAATGGTTGCATCGTCAAGGCAGTAAACGACAACAAATATTAATCTCTTGAGGAAATTAGTATCCTCATTAGCAAAGTTTCATGATTTTAGAAAATATTCTCCTGTCTACTCAACATCTTCAAATTTGAATATTCATTATTTTAATTTTAAAAATTAAATGAAAATCAGAAAACTGAAGGTTCGAACAGAAAGGTGCTGCCAAAATGAAAAGAAATGTCTCATTTTTTATAACAGCAAACCCTTAAAAACAAAAAAAAAGGTCTAAATGAATGCAAAAAAAAATAAGGAAAGACCTTTACTTTAGTGCAAAAAATTGCAAATTGTCATCCAAACTAAAACGTTATTTTGACCCAAGAATCAAATCAAAGAGTAAATAAGTAATCTCATTTAAGAATTTAGAAACTAAATCTATTCCGTAATACACCAAGGGCAGATTAAAAATTATTTGCTAAGTATATGAAAAGAAGTAAATTCTTGACCGCTAAGAAGTTGACTAGAGCAAGCCACCCTCCAGAAACAACCGATAAATGCTGAAATCTCTTTATATATGATATCCGGTAATATGAAAAACGATAGAAACAGTGCCAGGGTAATCTACTGAAAATTAACTTTGGAACAAAACATTAGTGGTTGTAGTGAACTCGTTAATACATCCAATAGGCATTTCGAACTAAACTGACAATAAAGGTTGGAATTTTACTGTTATACTACTCATTTAATTATATTTCCGCTTTGTTAAACTTATACGGTAGTTCACTGGTCAGTTGAGTTTACATGCTTAATGTAGTCGTTGCGGTTTTGGAATTTACAATAGTAACTAACCTGTTAAGGATAATGTCGCTAACTTTCTCGCCGAGTATTCCACATTTGACATTTGACAACGCAGTCAACTACTAACCCCAATCATTATTTTAAATACGATTATTGTTTTATGTTTTTGAATTTTAGACAAGATTTTATAAACAATTTATGTTCCTATGGACATTTTATGTCACACCCAGAGTAGATAATCAACGCGGAAAAGCAATCAAAAATTTTACTGAAAATTAAAATGCCTTCACCACTATTTCCGCAATTAAAGGAATTGTCGGCAATTGTTCACTAGAAGGTGTTAAAGTCTCATTTTGAAAGGATTCTCACACACGCGAAAAGTAAGCACGTTAATGAGCCACTGCGCCATAGTGAAACTTTATGCACATCCAGCGAGGGTCGATTGCCATTAAAAGGGTTTTCAAAATTACGCAGAGCGTTTTCTACATTAGTTTGTTAAATATTCATTTATACTACTTGCCGGTAGGAGTGCCATTTATGCCCACACTGTTTGTTTTGCCACCGGCTAAAAGGTCCTACTTAAAAATAGAAAACCGTACCCCCGCCGGAATTAAGCGAAGAGTACGGTTGAGAAATTACGTCACAGTAATCAACTTAATAATTTATAATTGCACCTATAGAGTGAATACCTGCCTTAACTCCGGCATTTTTTGACAATGAAAAATATCTTAAGTTCATGTTTGAAAATATGAAATTAATTTCAACAGGTAAGTAAAATATAGGAACTAGGAACTTGAAAGGCATTTTTTTCATTACCGCGAGTGTATTTTAAGTTGCCTAGTAATTTGTCATGATTTTTCCGTTTTGCTGAATCATTGTATCGAGAAATTTCCACAATAATGTTTAGTTTGCATAAATTTTAGTTAAAGAATTAATTGTTTAATTTATTTAATTAAGTGTAGAATCAAGTGCAGTTTTTAAATTTAGGCCAGAACTTCAGTTCACGGTTTTTTTTCTGCACAAATTTGTAATTAACCCTTTTAGGGTAATTTGAAGGAAAATTATTGAAGATGGGCATAGGAAATATTACAGCAAATCAATGTAGAATTTAATTTTACATCCAATAAAAAAAAAAGATGAAAAATGATAAAAATGTAAGTTCTTTCAAAATTCTTTAATATGCCACTAATTTTTAAACGCCCTCTATCATAAGACAGGAATTTTTACTATGTTTTGATAAAACAATGTTAGCACTTGGTAGTTCTAAAATGGGTAATCTCTGGTACTTAAAGCACGAACATTAATCGATAACGCTTAACAGAGTAAATGCCAAATTTCAAACAATGTACATCTTAGAACAGTGAAGAAAGTATAGGAACCTATTGTAATTGTTATAATTTTAGTTGAATCAAAAAGTAATAGGTAAAGTGTTCTGTTACAAATCAAGTCTCATGCTATTCCGTAACTGGTGAAAAAAGTGAAATTTTTTAGAAAAAAAGTAACTACGCAATTGTTACGAACCCCAAGTTTTTAAGCTAAACGGTTTCGTTAAGCTAGGAAATTTCTAATTAGCCAATTCCGTGGAAAACCCTGTGTATATATTCTGTATGCGAATACATACCTTAACACGGTCAAATGCAATAAAGCAAAGAAAGCTACGAATAGCTACTTATTAGTATAGAACTCATCTTTCCAAATAATAGAAGGTGAAATGACTCAAACTAATTTTCCGTTCAAAACACAGACGTTTGTTTTAAATGGAGCACTACTTTTTCCAATGAAGCCACATAATTGACAAGTATACTCGTCCATTTTTTGATGATTTCTTAATTTCAGATTGCTTTTCGTTTTGTTTTAACATTACTGTTACTTTAATGGAAGCGTTAGTTACTATATTAAATTACACCCCTTATACTATACCACGCAAAAGTATATTCACTAAAATCTGAATTTGACATCCGAAGAGCTTCCTTGTAAGTGCAGCTTTCTGTTTATTGGTATTATTAGGAAACGTTTTAATTTTTTCAAGAGTAAATAAAAGCAGTTAACATATCTAATAAGAAAATATCGAGTATACAAAAGTGTCATGTTAGTTTCTTTTTTCAATCATTATTTGGGGCAAAGATATATTATTTCAGTCCATAATTTAATAGGTAATTATTACCAGTACCATTTATATTTTATACGCCGTAATTCAAATTAATAATTTTATTAAAACCGCTTTGGTGGATGCATTAAAGTTATTTATAAATTATACGTCGATTAACTCAGCCAATGCCGCAGACCGCATCTACGTGAATCGAATTCAAATCCCGACAGCGAGAGAGACAATTCAATAATTATCGACAGCGTAATTAGATAAACACAAAATATATATCATTGTTCGATGCAATGCTTTGGGTTTTTGAATATCTTATCTGATAGTAGTCATGCGAAGGATTTGGTAATAATTACACGATTAGCCCATTGTTATACGAATTGGATATTTAGTTCACGAACTGAAGTTTCCGCCTGGTGATATCTGGCACAAAGCTCCAATTTATATATCAGTGAAAAAGCAGAATTTTCCCGTATTCGTCGGAATAGAGAAAGCTATACTGTGTAAGTATAGTTCTATATCCTCACTTTGTAATATCCATAATTTAATCCCATTAAAGATTAATAATAGCATTAAATATCTTTTCAATAATTTAACAAATTTCGAAATAAATTTCTCATTGCACAGGTAATCTGATGTACAGTGTCTCAGCGACAAGACTAGCCGACGTTTTAGAAAAAAGGCTTTTCTGCATTTTTTTTTTTCAATGTTACATAACCTAAACATATCCAGATAGCAGTATTTTTCAAAAGACGACCTTGTGAAAACTATATATGTTACAATAATTAAACAATTAATTGAAAATGTGTGAGATGAGACTCTTTTACTTTAAATTATTTGTTTTTTTTTTTAAACTACATAGTCGGCTCGGATTTTGGTCAAGTTTTATTACCTGTTTGTTATCTAGGTTGCTACCCTGCTTTCTTTATGTGATCGATAAGATGGTCTCATATAACGTCAAAAAATACTCGGAATTTTAAACATAAGAACAAAATGGAACATCAACGAAAAAATGCCTAAATACAATAAACCGACGGAATATGCCATCAGGCGTGGCTCATGGTCTACTTGAGATAACCATACTAGCCACAGCAACACAAGGAGAATAATACTAGGAACGGATCCGAGTTTCTGCCACATCATCACATCTCAAGCTTTATGTACAATCACTTACTAGAGAAAAGAATTCAGTTTGTGCGTCCCCTACGAGCCACGTGCCAAACTCTGGCCCGCAAGCAACCGTAGCAAGAAGTTGCCAATCAGTCATTGAACTAGCTCGGATAGTTCATGGACTATCAGTTCCTAGATGGCTCGTATAAATGACAACCATACTGCGTATAACTGTGATTCCAAAAACGACTTACCATGACCTAATGAAATGAAACGTCAAAGAAAAATGCCTAATTAATGGTTTTTACATCGGAGGAGCGCTATGACGCCTTCATTGCTCTGCTATATGTGATTCTACAATTAGACATGAGCCCGCCTGGTGCATATTCTATGTTCATTGTATTTAGGCTTTTTTTTGATGATCATTCTTACTTCATAGTGAGTCTTCTTGCATCACAATCAAAGCAGCTGGGTTGTCGTTTATACGAGCCATCTACGGCTGATAATTCATGAACTATCCGAGCTAGTTGGAAGACCGCATTGCCACTTTATGCTAC
>RXPK01004816.1:0-58859 GCA_004143645.1 Protaetia brevitarsis
CACGCCGCAATAAAATCCAGCCAGTTGTGCGCTATTATATCAAGCCCCAATTTACTTTACGTATAAATTATGTTCTTAGGGGGTCGGCTATAATTCCAATAAGTTTAAAAAAAATTAGTTGCAGCCAAATATTGGAAGTGCGAAATTATCCATAAAGCGTGATTACATTATACTTTTTCGTCTCGAAAAATTCTAAAACTAGATTGCATACTAATTTTCAGCTAGGAATTCCCGCTTCTATTTACACAGAAGTAGACTTGCTAGCCTAGCTGAAGGAACGTCTATACCAACATGTAAAAAATAGCATTTCATTTTGAGGTTAGCGACGGCGTAAGTGGTAAACAACAAACTTTGATTGAGTTGGTAGTTCGGAAAAGTTGTTCTAGTGCGCATGTCTAGTATGAGAATTGGATGAAAATTGGACTGGATTCTACTTGACAACTAGTTTCTTAGTATACAAACTTGCACGAAATTTTCTATTTAACATTACCAACAAATCTAGTTTAGAAAATAGTCAACATTCTAGACCGAAAAAAGAAGAATAATGTAAATCAAGCTTAAGAATGAACTACAATTCATGTTTGCAGTTCTCTAATTCTTATTTGATTCAAAAGACTTACCAATATTGCTCTCAAACCACGAGCACCTTTTTTTCTTTCCATCGCCAATTTCGCAATCGCCTTCAACGCTTCAGGCGTGAAGGTGAGTTCACATTGATCCATCGCTAGCAATCTTTGATATGCCGATGAGAGCGTTTAAACGTCTGTTAATATACGAACCAAGAGCGTCTTATCTAAACTATGGAACGGCACCAGTACAGGAAATCTACCCACGAATTCCTAAATTACGAAGAGAAGAAAGGAATTATCTAATATGGACGTATTAAAAAAAAAAAAATCTCACTGGTATCATTCCGAAATCGATTAAATCGCGAGCTTGTACTTGCTTCAGAGCTTGATCCTTCTCATGATTCTCCTCTTCTGCCGAAATATCGGATTGATGGGCGACTTGTTGAGAAGCAGCTCTTCGTCCTTCATTCGCGGAAACGGGAGCACCAAATCCAAAATACTGAATTTTACATCGTGGCACAATGTTTTACTTTCTAACGGGTAAGTGAACTTACGTTGGCGTTATTCCTGCGTGCTATTAGTCTTTCGAGGCGTGAAGCACGCTGCTACGAGAGGATTTTGGTGTGTCAACCTGATGTTTCGCCTCTCAATTTTCTAGGGGAATTCCTTTCTGGCACGTTAACAACTGTTCCTTCTAACATTTTTAGCATACCTTGCTGCACGCCTTCTCCTAAAGATGTGATAAATATTAATAGATTTGAAGGACTACATTGAATATTCCACTATAATGAATGATTGAATTTAACAAATCATTTATTAAGTGCTTTAGGAGTTTAGAATGTCATTTTTCCTTTAATTGGGTGAGTATTTAAAAAACCCGGATTTACTTTTATAAGAATTAATGAGCGCTACACATTTTTTTTTTAATTTCACCGCTTTATCCATCTAGAGTTTATTAATATTACATCACATTATTTTAAGGCAACAATATTGTTAAAAATACGATTTTTACAATTTTTGTAAAAGAATTTAACTTTCAACAGCTATTCACATTATACTGCATGCAGTAGGTGTCATTTACAGAGCGAAATTGTTTATATAAGTGTAAATGATCTGACGCACATTTTTTTCGCATTTACAAAAAATGTAACAGTCGGTAGATGGTTTGACAACTCAACTTAAGCATAATAAAGAAATAAAAAACCTAATGTTTCTTTTAACAAAATCAAAAATGTCGCATTGTCTGACATGAATTGTGTTTGCAGTTGACAAAGTCAAAAAATATTTGAACGAATCGTATCTTGAACCACTTCAGAATAGAATTTAAAAGATGTGTATTAGGTATCTACAAGTTTCTTCGAACAATTGTACTGTATCTAAAAAACTGAAGCACTGATACAGACGCAAATTTGACTGAAGCCAGTTGTGATGTTGTCCAGTTGTAGCGTCGGGCAAATAGATTGGACTTGTTATAAACTTTATCTCACAAAAAAAAATTAATCCCTAATTAGTTTTATTAAAAAAAAATGGTTTATGGTTTGGTTTCTCTAAACCTTATTAATTGATCTATTATTAGCTAACAAATAAATAGGTTTATTTAGATATCGAAATGAAGTACAATTTTCGTTTTGTGGGCGACATATTATAGTATGTCTGTATTTATGTAACTCCTGCAATATCCGAGTGCCGTAAGGGTCTGCATTATTACTAGGGATTGTGATCAAAAGAAAGATTTGGCTCTGTGAGGGTGCCTGAACAAACATCAACCTGTTTATTAGGCTCGGTGATTTAAATATATATTAGTGGAGCGCATGCAAGGGTAGATTTCTTCTATTGTATGTTGATGATATCTGATAAACATCTATCGAGAAAATACCATTCACTGGTACTAGGAATGTATAAAATCCGATGGTGTTTCTTTTTTCATGAACCAGCGCTAGTTTTGGTTTCCTTTAATAATTCACAAACGATAAAAATACAATCTTTTTCTATTTTTATGCCTCGCGTGCGATATTTTGCGTTTCCTGATTCTAGCATTTCCTAGACGTTACTGCGCCATGGCAAAATCAATTTACTTTTTACTTACAAATATAAGAAAAGAGATAATTTATTAGGTAATCCTTTTTTGAAAAAAATAAACAATAAAATACAAGCAAATATATTTCGGCAAATAAGTAATATATTTATGGCATAGTTGACAGTTATTGTCTGGCATTAAATGCAAATTATAAATTGCATTTTCTCTATAAATAGCATTTGGCAACGTCCGAAAATATATTTGTATACAGGAGATCTGCCAGGAGAATCTGTTTAGTAAACACGCCACGTGTGTAAATATTTTCTATTGGTCGATAGATAACATGTTGTGCTTAAAGTTTGAACTCTTAACCTGTTTACTATCTATTTACCTCCGACGTCACGCAACTGATGTATGCCAGGTACAGCACCTATCTTGTCCACTTCGTCCAAAAATACAATTCCTATCTGTGCCCTCTCTACACTATAGCCGGCGTCCTGTAATAATTTCCCTATGACGCTTTCGATATCTTCACCGGCGTAACCGGCTTGAGTCAGCGTTGTACAGTCGCAAAGAGCGAAAGGAACATCAAGGCACTGAGCTATCGTTTGAGCTAAAAGGGTTTTTCCTGAAAAAAAAACATAAGCTGTTAATGATACGATCTGCATATTATAATTGGCCCTAAGAATATGGGTGCTATCTTTTTCTTTAGGATGTAAATAGTGCAATCCACTACAAATTAGTGCTGGGATGAACGTGGTTTCATTCGCCTCTATAGCTATGAGTGAATATTGAAGTGCGAAGGCAGAGAACGAATGAAGCGAATGCTCAAGGGTGCTTTCACGACATGAACGGATACAATTTGTGAAAGGCAGAAGCAAGCAGATCCATTCACGCACGGTGTTTATGGCTTTTATAATAGGTTACAGTTTAATTTTTGGACAAATAATTGATTATTATTTATAATAATTCTATTCTTCCCCTAAATACTAAATTGCACCTTCATCTAGGGCTCTAGAAGAAGTTTGCAAGTATTACCAGTGCCACAGTTTGGAGTATTTTTCTCAAATACTAAATTGTTTACATACAAACACGTTGTTGCACGTTTATCCTCGTGAAGGCAATACTTCATGCACAAACACTTCATGCATGCAATGACTGCTTGAACTCGTATTATGAAGCGGATGATGCGCCGTGAATGATAATGAAAGTTTCATTCTCAATACTACTACAAACACTTACCAGATCCTGTAGGTCCTAGAAGTAGTATATTGCTTTTCTCTAATTTTAAGTCGTGGACCGTCCGATCCAGGATATCCGACCCTATGGCGCTGGATGACCTATTCGGATTGCTATCGTTGGTGGTATTTTGTAGATTGAATCCCATGGTACCGCCGTGACCCATCCCTATTATATGTACGAGATCTGCACATATTAAAGAGTAACGAAGGAAAACGAAATTTGCCGTAACGGCGCGGTCAAATAGAAACAAATAAAGCCATACAAAAAAAAAAAAAAGGTTAGGAAAACCGTGTTAGTCACTGACCTCGTTGCGTGAAATTGTGGTGAGGTCCTTGTTCCATCACAGCCATATCTTGCCTTGATGAGCCGCTCTGTGTCGGAGTATTGTTAAATATCCGTTTGTAGTGATTATATACAGCGACTGATAATACCTGAAGGGAAAACAATTTGATTAAAAAAAACAGTTTTGTTTCTGGTCAACATTTCTAAAGTGAAATTAAAATATATGTATTCATTTTGTAGATCAGAGTTGAGTTTCTGAATCGAGTAAATGATAAATGGAAACTAGTTAACTATAGTTCAGTGTATCTGCTCATGATGATAGCTTTGCTGTCGAAACATACATTCAGTTTAGTGCAGTTTATGGTGAGGTATCTAGGAGAAGTTTACAGCATTACCAGTACCACAGTTTGGAGTATTTTTGTTATAGTTCACTATATAAAAGAATACAGGGAGCCTGTTAACTTATGCAGTTAGCCGTAAGCGCTAATAGAGCACCTTCATCTGAACAATTTTTCTTAGTAAACTAAGGCGAAACCTAATAATAACTAAACGACAATGTTTTAGAAATGATTATCGGTTTGTTGGAGACCACTGATACAATTGTAATTCACGAAATGATTTTTCGATATATCAGAGTGGAATTGTGATCAGCGATTGTTTGTTGTGTCACAATGTGACATATCAATGTCATATCGATTGATGTTTTATTGACATCTATCAAATAAGTAACTTGTCTTCTTACTGAAAGTAAATAAATCTTGAATATCAGATCATTGGATTGGAAAGACATCGTCATACCAATGCAGGTTATTGTGACATGTTAATCACTGTTAATGGCATGGCTGATCAAAATGCTGCCGCAGCAAGAGAACTGTATTTGGTTAGGTTCCCCAGGCGATAATTCCAGATGCGACAATCTTTCGCAGATTAGTGCACCAAACTCGAACGTCAGATCTTTAAGTTTGTTCGCGTGCATAACTATTTGCACATTAACACTTTGCACACAAAGTTCTAAAAAGTGCATAAAAGTGCAAATAGTTCATGCGACGCGAACAAACTTTTTGAAACCCAGACAAGAACAGTTTCCACAGTTATCTCAAAACTGGATTTATCGCGCACAAACCTGTGACGAAATGCGCGGTAGACATTTTGAATCTCCACCGTAGAACCGAACTTATCAGCAGTTCTCAATAAGCCTTTTATTTGTTTCTGTTTTGGTGTTTTCTAGGGTTATAAATAAAAGAACTTCTAAGTGCTGTAAGCATTTCATAATTCTAAGTTACATCCGCTATATGTGGATGAATCAATATTTGATTGGTATAATTGAACAAAATTGAGATTCATCGAAACTTGATACTCGAATGAGTCAAGTTCGCAGTCTATATTTCTCAAGAACTTAGTAATTCGAATACTTGTTCTCGGATGCCTGGCTGTTCATAAAAGTACAATTCAATTACAGTATACTTGTTACATCTGTCAGAATTGACTACGCGGCGTGCAAATATATATATATATAGTTGATTCAACGACGAGTCAGTCCATGCATATTAGATAGCATCACAGACCACTTAATAGCTACTTTAGAGGTGTATATAACATGAAAATAATAAAAATGAAATATAACTTCTTAAGCAACTTAAGAGGGGTAAAAAAAGTTATTTAAAAAAAAAATACTAAATCTAACAGTTGTTGTCACACCAAGAACGCTTTAACCGCCTTGAACCATCAGTGATTATTTTTGAGATTCCTACACGATTTTGTCAGACACGCGGTGTTGCCATGCTTCAAGGAATATTTTGCATACGATGAGATTTATGCAAGTGCATATAATCAGATCGTTAGGTGGTGTACACGCAAATCGGTATACTGATGCGATTTAAATGATATATACAGTGTTTTTAAGTTGATTGATAAACATGAGTCGGAGAGGATGCTAGTTCAATTAGCAATATATCGAATAATGATAAAATAGCGACGAAAAGTTAGAATTTGTTATTATTTTTCTTATAATTATTTCTGGAATACATTAACATGCCATGATATTGTTGTGTATATGAGGGAAACAATATAATAACGTTCAAATCTTTTTATTTAATTTCGTGTACGTAATTTAATCTTTTTATTTAACTTCGAAAATGCGCTACTCGTAACGCCTCGTAACGGTCGTACTTTTGAGCTCGTATGGAATTTAATTGTGCGGATATGTCGTGTTTGGTAGTGAGAGAAAATTACGCGGGAGAATGAATCGTTAGAAGATACATAACAATTTCTGCGATTGGATATATGCAGATTACGTTACTTGTAGTAATCATATAAAAATAGAAAACTATAGTGTTCTCAACAAATAATTATTTTTTTGTTGACGATTCTGTTCTGTATTTTAACAAATATTCGGGGAAATATTCTGTTATTATTGTTATTGTTTAGATTGTGGAATAGTTATATAGGTACTACCTTGCATTTTAATAGATGTGTGTAGTTTGTGCTTTCACTCTAAAATATTTTTTATATTTCATATTTGTATAAATGTCAACCTTATAAATAGAGCAAAAATATTTTTTCAGCAACTGAGCCTAGGAATTCATGAATACTCAGAAACATATAAAAATGACATCGATGACTTTGGTGATAATGATAATTATTCCAGTGGTACTGAATATATACCCCTTCCGGTTTTTCATCTGAATCTTTTGATTTAGAAAATCAAAAGATGATTTTCAACGTGATATAATTTCAACTTTTTTAAATGAAGCTGAGGACTTATTGTTAAATACTTTTAATATAAATGTGAGAATATTTTTATAATATAATTAAGTAAGTTAATTATAGACGTTTATTATGAATCTACAACGATTTGAAAAGAAAACGCTGATTCTTAATTCTGTTAATTTTGCGTTTTATTTAATATACTATTTCTGTTAATAAAACGTAAAATTGATACATTTTAAGGATTTGAATATTCCAGAAGTATCTGCGAGAATGTATGCGTTAAAACAATGTAAAGTACATGAATCAAAAAAAAATCAAGCGTATGAGATGGCGAAAATCAAAAGGAGGCCGTGCTGAAATATTTCAGAAGCATTAAAATCACTATTTTTCTAGTTCAGTTTAAAATTTTATACTATTGATATGAGTTTTACTTTCTTTCCTGCTGTTTATTAAAGTTGAAACGAAATACACAATTGAAATATTGGATGCTTCAAAACTCTAATATAATTATATCCTATAATCCAATATATATATTTTGGGAACATTTCTAATCTTTCGAACAACTATAGGCCGCTAGAAGTTTAATGTAGCTCTTCCATTTATAATTGACCAGTGTTATTATATTTCTAAAAGATAAAAGAATATGAAAACTTATCTCAACTTATTTTATAAAACTATAATTTCACAAGTTAAACATAACTTCAGTCGCAACGTTAATAATACCGCGAATCAAATAATATAAGTAAATAGTATCTATAACCGATATAAAATAGATATTTACAATGTTGTCACATTTTGGTTTCATAAACGCAGTAACCATTTTGCATGGTCTGACAAAAATCGGTTAGAATTCATTTCTGTATTATACATAAACGACAGTAGCGCTACCTCTCTATAAACTGATGAACTAAAGCGTATATAGTGTATCTAGGGAGCACCAACCGGACCAATTTTTATATTGAGATTTTCAGGCTAGATGATCTAGATGGCGTAATAGTGCCATATCTAACAGAAAACGTTGTCAGACCACTATGGTGGTCTGACAACGTATCTTTTGTTTGGGAACGTTGGGCACATACTGGTATGGTCTGTGTATGCTGTTTAACAAATCTATATATATATATATTTAAAATTACTTCTCGGTTCACTCCGCGTGTTTTTCTCGAGCGAGGGTTTTGTTTGAACGTTTCGGTGGCATCTCAGCTACCTTTTTCGACTTCCTTTTCGTTATGTATACCCGCGAGAACCTTAAAATATATACCATAATATATATATATATATATATCCCTATATTTATCCCACGCACTATTTTGCGTCCATGCATTGCCATTTTACATTACATTTTTGCGTCCTCGACTATTTTGCGTCCGTTATACCGGACGCAAAATAGTTCCGGCCTTATGAATCGAGTAAACCGCTAAGAAAAAAAAAAATTGTCCTGCGTGCCCGTTGGTCATGCCACCACCATTGCCAGGTTTTTTTCTCATATTTTTATTCCAACCCGTTTAGTACCTAAGATGGAAAATAGGTGGAAGCAAAATATGCGTCATATGTAAAATTCACGTATAATTTAGTTCACAGAAATGCCGATAGAGCGAAAATAATATACTTATGCCGTATATTTTATTACATACCGCGCATTATTTTGCTTCTTCTACTTGGCAACGTCGCACACATATTAGAAGAATCGATGAGGTTAGTGATTGTAATCAGTAGCATATGTATGACACAATTTAAAAAAAAATGTTAGAAGTGTTTCTTTTCCTTTGACTAATGAATACATTGTGAGCATTTGAAAAGTATCGGTTTAGTAATAGGTGCCGTGTTTTTTGATTTTTTTATAGATCGTTTTCTTTACAAAATTAATATTTACCAGAAATTAAAATTATTTAATTTATACTACCGTTTCTCTTCAGCATTTCTTTTTTTTTTTTTATCCTCTACATAATTTTTCAGTTAGGTTTCTCCCATTAATTTATTTTAGTTCAATAAGCCAAGACTATCTCCCAAAACAATTACAAAGTCCAGTTTTGCCACAACAACTATCTTTCAGTTCATAGTAAACAAATTCTAGAAAATGAGATCATATGATAGATTTCACTATTGTACTAAAGTGTCGACTTATGTATAGACCACCTAATTAAATCAATTAGAATCAAAAAAACAACTTTAATCTGAGAAGACTTTGCCACACGGCGAAAGTGAAATCGACTATTCTTTCTTTACAATTTTCTCAATTGATTACAGTATGGTATATCATAAGTAATAGCACGGAAGAACTGCAAAGATTGAAGTATGGCACCTGGCGCCTCCACCAAAATAAAACATGTCATAGTCTTGCTTATCCAATAAGTGGGGAAATCGACATTTAAAATAGATTTTCAGTTCAAATATTCAAAAACTTGCATTCAGCTTAGGTATCTGATTCTAGGATTGTACTAAAGTCTGAGGATGCTTCTTCATTAAGCACACACTTTTTACCTGTTTATTGATATTATCGACAAATGTAAATAGCAAACATTTGTCATATATCAATTAAACAGTTATTAAGTGTTTTCTTTCATCGACCTCAACCGACACATAGATTAAGTTTGGTTTAGGGTTAAGATGGTGAATGGATAGGTTTCACTGCAATCTTTTCAGATCTATGTGGTCACCTTTTTTTCCTAGAAGACAACTCTAATTTAATTAGTCTACTATCCGTGAGAGCGCTCTTTTGTGTATTTGTAGCTTGGGGTTCTCCAACCCCATGACTAGAAAACCTTCCTCGCCAGGCCGTCGCAATACAACAGTACATGAACTGGTGTTTTTCCTCCTCCTGACAAAATCTGCAAAAGCATCATCTGCCAGGCCAATGTGTGTACTATGCCTGTTAATTTGCAGATGACCAGTCAGCAGACCCTACTACCATTTTGACATCTTGACATATTCCTGTCTTACTCAGTAGGTCTCTAGCAAATTAAACGCCTCTTTTCCTTTAGAAATTTTTTTACCTGTCTCTGTCCTGGCCACTTTGCCACTATTTCTGGACTCATCATGCGTCTAGTCCCTAGCTTTTAGTCTGTAGGTTTAGTTGAGACGAAATTTGTTATTGTTTATACTATCTCAATTGTTAAATTTTAATATGCTGTTTATGTATATTCTGTGTCGCACGGTTGCCAACATACTTATAAACTCAATTGGACAAGTGCTGTACCTGCCGTTACAATACTTGAACACATCAAGAAAGTAGTTCTCATCTCTCTCAAATGTTACTCGCTTTTACGAGCAAACTCCAAACGCAATCTGCCCACTAACATCTTTCAAGCTTGATCGACGATAAGACAGGCACTGCTGCACGATGAAATGCATTACTTATAAACGACTTGAAAAGTTTGAAATAGACCGACGGGTTATATGAGACCCTGTAGGTGTATCATGCTGGTTATAAATAAAATAAATTTGCGATATTGGTTAATGCCAAAAGAAGGACCAACTCTGACGAAGACCTTAACAAGTCTTGCCTGGAAAGATCATCCGCTCTCTTATTTTCCTCATTTTCGAGTGGTTGGGAACCTATGCTGATGCAGATCGGGTACCCACCTGATTTAAGGGCGCTTACACAGTCCCAAATTACCTTAGACTCAGCACTTACGTAACGAACGCCTTAAAGTGTAGGGTGGTTCGATTTCTCTGACACAAGATGAATTGCAAGCAACCTCAGCCTACACAACCGTTGTATCTCTGCTGAAGCATACCGTAAACAGCCTCTCTAGGCTTCTTACATATATTCCAGCTCCTATGCCGTAGCCTGTTCCAGAGGTGTCTGTATCACCGTTTCGAGTCCGCTCTCACCGGGGGCCCTTTCGGTCCCTCTATCTGTATTATATCTGATATTTTGAAACAAGGCATCGCATGCATCCCCACAAAGACTGCCTCCTTAATTTAAATTCAAATGTTTTTTTGTAAGTCAACGCTGTGCAATTTACTTATTGTTGCTTGAGATGCTATATACTATTTCCTTGTAATGTAAAATATTAGGACGTGGAATTTGAGAAATGACTTCCATTGCATAGTGGGGGTCGATCTCATTGCACCCCGTACCACTTAAAGACGCTAAGCCTTGGTACGACACTTGGCGTTTTGACCGCCTCCGTTTACTACAATTTTGGCCACCATACTACTGCTCCGTACGTTATGCTGGCTCTAATAATCATAATGTTTCCATTTGCGCTGCTTTTAAAAGTTGTTGTGATATATAGTGCCGAAATGCCAGTTTCACAATAAGAAAAATATGAGATGCATGAGATTTCTTGAAAATATATGTTCCGGCTCTATATCAAGATGTAATTTAACACGTAAAACAACAAACAAGGGAAAGATTACTTTAATGTATGAGTATGTACCTAATACAGCGGATACAAAATTTGATTGATTTTTAATTTGTTTTTCTGTAGTCATTTGTAATTAATTGAAGAAGTTGATTCGGTAGAATTTGTGGCTGGTTTCATGTAAAGTCCTACATAATTGCCAAACGATTCGACTTTTAGTATTTTTAAAAAATAAAAAATACCTTAATTAATTATCTAATCATTTAAAATTTATTATTATAATATCTTTCTGGACCTATGGCGTATACAAACATCGTTATTATGGCAAAATGTTAATGTACTGGACAACACACACATAAACTAAATAATTCAAATGAAAATATTATGATATTCTTTATATGAATGTGCCAATTTTGTTAAAGCAGATTTTTTGTATACTGATAAATTTTAAGAACGGTAGATATTAGTGTTGCAAAAATCACCAGATATCAAAAACCGATTAATCGATTTTCAGTAAAAAAAAAAAAAAACGGTTTTACAACTTAAGGTAAAAAACCGTGTGTATTTTTTAAAGTTAATTAAGTTATAAAATACCTGTCTTCTGATTTCAAAAATGGATTTTGGTTTTGAAAACTGGTTTGGTTTCAAAATCGGATTGATTTGAGCATTGAATATAGATCATCTTCCTATGCCTTAACACTGCATTGTATTACCTTAGATACGAAGTAGTGGTAATTTCTTTACATAAAGAGTGTTAATTGCCTTAACTAGGCTTCGCAGCCTGTGTGGTATTTTTTCCGGCAGATTAGCCTTCAAGTTGATTGCTTCCCGCTTCTCCTTGTTGCATAGTCTACATACAGGTCCATCTTTAAAGACGCTTATTCTATGTGAATACTATCTTAGGCAAGCCGTACCATGTATCATCGATTCGGTACCGTTCTAAGCTGTATTCGGTGCTAAATGCCTGAAGATATTGCCTCATATATCCCTTGTTGTGTATTGTCCTCATACTGTTCCAGTAAGCCGGTGTTTCTTTCGGTCCACTCAGTTACTGCATCACATATCGCAGTATTCGGGTATCTCGAGAGCTGCGTCAGATCCAATGATTTATAGGAAGAGTCCTTGTTTAGCATCGCAAAGTTCGTTGCATGCATGTCCTTAATGCCCTCGTATTCACACCAAAGTAAACTTAGTTGTTAGTCAGTAGTTCAAGATTTACCAAGCAGTCCAAGTTAGTTTTGAGGTTACTTAATAGAAACTGCTTTAAGAGCCGTTCGATTGTCGGATAGGATACTGATCAGCTTTGCATACCAATTTTGGTTTGCTGTCCAACCATCCCCGTTCCACATAATCTTGAAGGGTTTGTCGAAGAAATTTTGAGAGTAAGTGTATCACTGCCCATTAAAAATACGTTGTGTTAAGTTATTCTGACATTCCCAGAGTTTCCATTCTTTGCCACCCCATAATGTAAATAAAGAGAGTAGATTTGACATGGTTTCCATAGTAGATTTATGCAGCTGCAGTGATGCACAAGCAAGCTAATCTTCGTCCTTGCGAGATTTAATAATCGTCTTCCCTCTGCCTGGTCTTTGTCCACCAAATCAGGATCCAATAGGTTAACAAAAGGCTTACAAGATGTCAATCTCGATGTTTCCGATTGTTCTAAGGGTTTTAATCAATTCATCAAAGTTAGGTGGGCACTTGAGCTAGGTGCTCATTGTACCATCCCTATTAATTCTCTTATTTCTACTCGAGCAGCTTGATGTCTCCTATAAAGCCCAGTATCTTGCCACTGGAAACTTGAAACCTTCGAGGGGCTCAAATAGATCTCTTCCGAAATATTTCTGCCTTGATACCTTCAGTTCCTCACATGTCAGATTACATGTAAACTCGTTTCCTCTGTAGTTCGCATCTTCTACACCACGTTCGCTTACCCGCCTGGTTGTATAGATGTTTTGCAGGAGACAGTGTCCAGCTACCCCCCAGTAATGGTTTAACTTCTTCTTACTGCACCTGAGTAGGTACAAGAAACTAACATCCCCATTCCCTATACAGGCTTTGCTATAAGTTGACCTCAGTCGACCTCCATTTCTTTGTACTTTCTTTATATAACCAGTCCAGATCTCCCTTTTGGCGAATTCTTACTAATCCACATAGCCTAACCCATGAAGTGTCTCTAGAGCCTCCAATCGGCTAGTTCGTCGGCTATTACATTGCCTTTACATCCTCATGTTCCGACATCCAAATCAGAGACACCGTGGTAGCCAGTGCATGAGAGATTGTTGCAGTCCCGAACTAGTTTGACTTAGTTATTGGTTCGAGAAGCCTTAATGACAGCTGCTGTCAGTCGTTATATAATTTTCCTCCTCATGTAGCCCCTTTTGCAATCATTTCTGCACAGGTTGCAAGGCGAATACCTCTGCCTGGAAGACTGTTGTATGTTTCCTCAGGTTATGATATCCTTGATATTGGGACTGGGCCCACAAATACCGCTCCTGGTGCCCCTGGCTGGATTTGGCATCATTAGCAGTGCTCTCACTACGTGCTTGTCTCTGTTCGTATGGAGATTTTCACCTTTTCAGTGAAGATAATTTCAGTGCCATGCTTATCCGTGGGCATTTGCAGCAAGGCCCGTACGAGCATCGTGCCCGGTAGTAAATGTGCCCTCCCACCCTGAGTTGGGATGTCACAGGTTGTCGGCTTTCAGTCTAGGATCGCATTCATTGCCTCCGCGCTCTCATTAAAGCTCCAACGGGGAGGCCCACAATGTCTCCAAAGAGGTGGTCCCTCTGCTGTTAATCCACCAGTGATACCCAGCAAGGTTATCATTAATGCCATTACCTATTACATTTATTGTCATGTGTGTCAAGTGTTGATTCCAAGTTAGTTTCGAGTCAAGAACCACTCCTAAGGATTTGGATTCTTGACTGAAATTGCATCTTTTCATATGAAAGAGTTGTGGCTTTAGTCATCCCAACTTTCTTTTTTTCGTGAAAGAAACTAGTGTGTAATTTTCACAGGATCAACCTTTAGTTTTTCTTTACACACTAACCCCTTTGTTGATTTCAAAACCCTCTGAGTACTGAAATGATGCTTGTAAGAAGTTTTGCAATTGTTGATATTTTCTTGAGCATTCTTTCATTTGCCAAATACTTCCAGAAAGTAAGTATATTTGTAAAGTAGGATGTTTCAAACTTTTGGTTCGCAGGAAAGTTCCGAGTTTTAGTTCGTACCAATATATTTTATATTTTCCCAGATAAGCATAAAATGTGCTTTAAAACCATAATAATATTATATAAATAAGACTTATTTTTAACACTCACATTATGTTTCTATCAGCTTCACATACAAATAATTCTCAAAGCATTTAAAAAACGGTGCTAACCTAATTTTTAATTCAATTATTTATGCAAATTCGACCAAACCTCATACAGTGTTCTCGAACTGCGGGTATACACTTTATTTCGACTAATTTGCGTCCACCACGAAGAACACAAAAATACAGTTTTATATTGGATCCTATACTTAAATATGCTATATTGCTTCCATATACGTTTATTTCGACCAACATGTGGCAACGTGGCGGACGCATTATACTTACAAGTTTATACAAAAAAAATAACATCGACGCAAAATAGTTAGCAATTTGTCTGAAAATATACGCAGTGGACGCAAAAATAGATAGGCAAATTAAGGAAGCAAAAAAAGTGGCTTAGAATGAAAAATCGTTATAATTTCATTTAAGCTACAGCAATTAAAAAAGTGATCGGCGTTATCCATTTTCCCGCGTTCAATATACGTCACTAAAATCCTTTCTAACTACGCTCCTTCCGGGACGCACTACGACCGCGTTATGAAAGGAAGCAAAATAGTTAGCGGGATGTAAATATATATATATACTATATATATATTATGTCAAATTTTGACAGATTGTAACAAAAGTATCACCTGTAAATTGTAATTGTACTTTTATGCAACAGGCCCCAGGTCTCGAATCGTGTTCGGCTGTACATATAGCTCTCTCGGCGAATCCGGCGATGCATTATCGAGAACAGATTACGAAATCGTGCTTCTAACTTCTAATAGATGTATTATTTATTATTTTCATTTGACTGGGACGCCATTAGCTTATTTTTTAACATTAAGGTGGTGTCTGATTACACTCTTATATGCCGGTCAGAGCTGCTCTAGTTGCACTATTTAAATAGAGATGGCACGGGCTTGCAATATTGTTTATTTCGTATTTGTGTGTGGCTGTCTGACTTATAAACAGGATTTATAGAAGAATAAGAATTACTATTTTTCCTTCAATTACTACTGATTTGTGGATCTTGCTCTTCTTGGGTTTCCTATCATTAAGGCTCGTTTCTTTGGTACGAGAAAAGCAATTGTTCGTTAGTTCAACATTGCATTCTTATTCTTATTTATACCACTCTATAATAACATAAAAAGATTACAACATACCCTATGGTTAAATAAAGATCTACTTTTGTATATCATTAAGTGCATGTTAAACAAAATAATGTTCATAGCATCATTCAAACTATGACGTCATTATAATGTAATCTGTATACAATACTATATATTTCGCTGTTAATGTAAAGCGTGATCCTCTTTTTTTTTATCTTTTATAGATAATGGTTATCGTTGTTAATTATCATAAAGGAATTGTAATTGTTAAAGAATTACATATACTAAATAGAGATTATTTTAAATAAATTTTAAAACTGAATAAATTGTTTTGCAACTTGGCATTGCACAGCTAGCTGTCTAGTACTAATTGTAGGATCTGCAGTTATTGATTCTAAAATCTGCTCTTCTATCTGTACAGTGCGTCTTTACATTGATCTTCCAGCATTTCGATAACTTGATATACATTATCGGCCATGGAAGTTAGGACAACTAGTAAACTACTGCTAACTAAACAATAACGACAGGAATTCTAAAGCAAATAAAAATGTATTCGTAGAAATAAAAATATAAACAAATAACAAGAAATAAAAAATAAAACGTTCTCATTAAAATATTATACTTTCTTCTCGTCGAAGAATCCTCTCCTTTGGCTTTCAATAAAGCCCACACCAGTTTCCTGGGAAATATTGCTCCATTCAGTTTGGAGAAGTCGCCACAGATTCTCTTTCGGAGTTGGGCAGACTTTTCTTACTCGCTTGTCCATTTCATCCCACAGTAATTCGATGGGGTTCAAATCCGGAGTTTGCGGAGGCTAGGGCATAATTTCCAAAACATTATCCTTTACTTGAGACGCGAGATAATCGTTGCACATCCGCGTGTTTGGGGTCGTTATCATGCGCAAACGCGAAGTTCTCCCAATCAACCGTAGCCCTGACGCGCATTTTCTTCCAATATGCGCCTATAATTTTCTTTGCCCATAATGTCGCAAAGAAAATTATAGGCCCTAAACCCTAAACCATAATTGAACCACTAGCGTGTTTTACTGTGGGAACGACACAATCGCGCAACATTCGCTCGTCCTTCGTATGTCTTACAAAAACCCTGCACTTATGCCCAAACACTTCGAACTTGGACTTGTCAGTCCAAAGAACGTTTTTGAATTTTTTGTGGTCCAAGATCTATGAGTTTCGACCCACTGTAATTATTTTTAATGGTTTCCAGGACATAGCAACGGTCTTTTTGCCACAATGCCACCGAATAAACCTGTTTCCCTAGCGGCGTTTAGTTGTTGTTAGATATCGGTCGTACGCGTCCCCTATTCATTTTCGCTGGGATGTCGAGCGCCGTCAATCGCCGATTTCTCTTGCGCAACACTTTAAGGTGTCGATTTTCCGCGAGGGTTGTTATTCGTGACGGACCTGGGCGATTCAGGTCTTCGAATATTCCGGTGTCTCGATAGCGACGAATAGTGTAATGGACTGTAGATTTTGTCACTCCTAATTTTTCTGCTATCACACGCACAGAATGCCGTTTTTCGTGTAATGTGACAATAGCCCATTTCTTTTCTACACTTATCGCCCTTCCTTTCGCGATTTTTTAAATACTAATTTCACAAACACCACAATTGAGCAACCGTATCGTAACTGGTTTACTAATAGAATAATTCACAACAAGTACGATATCAATTATTCCCTGCTATAGTGGGAGACAGTGGCAGCTGGTGCATACGTCACAGGCGGAGCCAATCCAATGATTGAAGTACAACGATGAGTAACGAACTTATACGAAGAAATTAGATAATTGTAATGGCCCTTGTGAGTGGTTTTATTATCTGCTAATAGGTTAAAATAATTTTTCTCTTTAATAGGCTTATTTCAATGATGATTTCCGTCTTAAATACTGTGTTGTTATGCTTATTTTATTGTAGAAGTTTATACAATAATGTTAAAAGTATTAAATTATTGAAAAAAAAAAAAAAGATTTTTTAAAATTATACTAGTTGTTCTAACTTGAATGGCTGGTAGTGTAAACGTTAATGGCAATGGTGGTTAAAATTCCAACTTTCGAAAGACATTTGCTGATGTAGTATGCCTCTGGTTGTGGTAGCGGGTACGCTATTCTCGTACTGCCTCGTCCCCGTTTCCATTGCTTGTACTATATTCCGTGTATGTAGGTGCTTATCAGCATACTCGATAAATGAAAAATCCAGGTTAAATGAACGAAAAAAAAAAAACGTGCAAGATTGAATAAACACTAAAATCAATAAAGTGATTATTGAAACTTTCGAGACTTCGTGTAGATGCAAGATATAAGATAGAAGATTTTTCAGTTAAGATAAACGGCTAAGGATGCAACAAAGAAGGTCGCAACGTGCACTCAAATAATCATTTCCAACAATAGCACGCATTAAAAAAAAAAGCATCCGCGATTAAGCTGGTTTTACACTTCCCTAATAGCCAAGCTGGATTATTAGTAAATTTCCCGCCGCTATTTTTAGTGACTTCAACGTAAAGGCATTAAAATAACTATGAATGTAGTACAAAATAGTAGGTAATTTTATATTTGAACGTTGAAGTTGCTAAGAATAATTGCGGGCAATTTAAATTTGGCTATGTGGGTTGTCAATATTTTCATCAATTTCTAGACTTTAAAATTGATCAATTTGTAGTTCTTGAACTAGAACTTGTTGCCGTTTTATACTTGTCAATAAATATTAGGATCTTCATAGAGATCAATATCTATTTCTTAAAATAGAACTTGCTGCTGTATTACATTTGTCAATTAATAGAACATGAAATCAGGAATATTAGAATCGGTTAGTTTCTTTTATAACGTTCGGGGTGGTAGCGCTCTGTCACAACAGGGATATTATTATTTCTTGGAGTGATGTTGCATACTTAAAACAAAGGCGGGTAAGCATTCTCTGTCTCGAAGATTACAATTTAGATACCGTTTCAGAAGAATCAAATAATAACTGCCAATAAATTATTAAATATACAAATAGTAAATATCGAAACTAAAACAGGTGGGTACAATAATACAACGTGGATGTAACCAAATATATATAGACCAGAAGTAGGTATAACCCAACTACAATTGCAGAATAGTACTGTGAACTATACCTCGGTAACCAGGTTGTAACATTAATCCGAGTCAATTATTTCACGAGTACCAATTACGGAAATTCCTACAGAATTGAAGATAATTTGATGCAAAAATAGAACACGTTCTAAGTATGTTAGTTTCTAGAACTTGACCAAGTTTTTGAAATCAATCAATTTCTTGACAGATGTAAAACAGTTGGATATCATCTTAAACTTGAATAGAACTTAAACTAGAAATTGAACTTAAAATCGAACTAGAAGTTGACAAGTGTAAAACCAGCTTTTAAAATCTTTTACATTACATGGAATTTCATTTCTCTATTTCTTCACACCTTATTAGAAAGTGAAAAGGATTATAATATTAGTTGTTATTTTATGCATATATTATCTCAATTATACAAATTGGTACTTTTTCTTGGATTGTTATACAAAAATTTTTGTGCGATAGATCATGTCATGTCCAAAAGCGTGCAATAAACCTTTAGCACGAACAAACGAGTTGCTCAAAATAAATATTTAATCTCACTTTGAAATGCCGAGTTCAGTAGACCTTCACTTATTATTCACCATACGTTAAAAACATAACGTAGTTTAACATCAAACTTGTACTTACCTTCTTCGCGTGTTCTTGTCCCACTACATGTTTATTGAGGTAATCGAATATTTTTTTGGGAGGCGGCGGAGGTTTCCGGAAGAATCCGTTCTTGTTCTCTACTCCCTCTTTTTTCTTGCTATCCACTTCGCTTAGTACAACGAAGAAATGGTGGCATTTTTCGCATTTAACGAACCTAGTCGAACTAACGAATGTCTCGACGTGGGTGCATGGATCGCCGCACTTGGGACAGGAAAGTGTATTTTTGTTCTTGCCGCCGCCGCCGCTCGTTGTGGTCGTGCCGCCCGATGGCGTGGTGCTGCTAGAAACGTCTTTCGGTGGCTGTGTTCCAGTCGGTGGATCCCCGGAGCCAGCGGATTTTAAAATGATGAGGTTTGTAGAGAGGCATTTCGGTGAAGTGCCGGGATAGGGTTTGTTTATAGCTGCCGATAAAATACCTGTAATATAATAAATAAACCGTATTTACATGGGATATTAGTATTCTGCAAACATGTTAAGGCCGTTTTACACCTAGCTATTTATTGGCCAATTTAAAATTTTACGTGTATAACACGTATTTAATCCGTGTTATACACGTAAACTTTTAAATTGGCCAATAAATTGCACAATAAATAGCTAGGTGTAAAACGGCCCTTACAGACTATTCGCAGGTAATAAAAGCGGGCAAATATTCAATTTGGAGTATGTTAATAATTTTACAATATATGCAAGGACGAAATGTGAAATTAGTCTTACATAGACCAATGTTTATTATTTGTAAATATTTGTTCAAATACCGTATCATTAAAGTTTTGTCAGAAATCCATTGAAGGTTGTTTAAATAGTTAAAGTTAATTGGAAAGCTAGTGTGAATTAACATACCTATTCAATTGCTTTAGTTTAGTATCATCAGATATGCTACTATGATTACGAAGTAATAATTAATTTTTCAAATTAATTACCGTATAATCCTACGCCATTGGAATTTGTAGCGGATAGGATTCTTTACAACTGGATTATTAGTAATACATACACACATACACAAAAAAAGAAAACAAAGCTATTCTAATGTATCCTGTGGTCAGATCTAACAGAATAAATTATTACACCAAAAAAGTTTAAAATGAATATATAATTTTACACACTTTAAAAGCTACTTTGTAGGTTTGTTTATGGTAGTTTCGCAACAGTTTGTTAATATCTTTGCGTGAAAGCAAATAATTATGCATTAAATGTATTAAAGAGTTAATATACATAATGAAAACGAAAATTTCAAAACACGCTTTTTAACCCCGGTCAAGTATTTTATACTTTGGTTTAAATCGCATTACCATTGTCAAAAATTGTACAAAGCACACCTGTTGATGGTTAAAACGATTTTGTACGAATGCATATTAAGAAAACTACACAATTGCTTATTATTTCTATAGTAAAAGCAATCGTTCAATATATTTACAATAACATTATCAAAAATAATTATCATAACAATTTATAACTTTTAAATACGTCATATACATATATGACTCTTGACTTTTGTTTTGACGAACTTGACATCATTAAGTAATATACTACAAGGTAAAAATTATTATAAAAACAACCTTGTCGAATTACAAGGATTTAAACATCAATATTTGCAAAATTATTAAAACCATTTATTACCAAAAAAAAATTATTTAAAACCAGTTCCAGAAATTCTCTTGAAGGAAACAGGATATTTTAAACCTACATGCCCTAAATTCAGATATATAATCTGATTTTTGAATGGAAGGTTAATTGGGCGATTAATGTCAAATAAGAAATAAATTAATGATTTTTTTCTATATTGACCCTCAACTCAAAAAGGATTCCGTTATTTTGTAATGGGTGAATACGTTATGCAACCTAGTTTGACAACAAAATAAAAAAAAAACATTAAACATATCTATTACTCAATAGGTAATAGACCTTGCTATAACATGTTTAGGAGAAATTAAAATCGAAATTTCTTGCCTAAACATTACGAGATACTTACTGATGAATTTATAAGTAAACAATCATTTACAGACTAACTAAATGGCACCAGAAAAAGTATAGGCAAATTTTGTAATAACATTAGACGTTTTCGATTGTACACAGCTGGTTAACCAATGAGTTCGAACCATGACGTGATAGGTAAGAACCGGGTATTAACAACAAGTTATCCGATCGAATGTAAACGGTTATACAGGTTTGGTTATAACTGTTGTAGGTTATAACATTCGGCTTTATATTTTCGAAATACTGACGTTACACTAGCCTTTTTTTACGAAATGTATAAGAGAATTACTGAAAAGGAAATATTTGCGTCTTGCATTAGGCTGTTGGACGATATCACACATTCTCCAAACAACAGTTTGAATGTTTTGCCTGTCATTTTAAAAAATTTTGCATATAAAATTATTCCTTTATACGAAAGAGTAAGACATGAGAGAATACCAGATTATTTCGAAACTTAGGTTAATAGATATCTGGCGTATGATTTTTATATGCATTTTAGAATGCAAGTCGATACATTTCAGTGCTTAATCCGTCTAGTACACTCAAATTTTGCAAGAAAAAATATAGGCGGATGCATGCAGTGCCATTAGAAAAATGTCTCCTGATGAGGCTTTGGTATTTAGCGAAAGGAGAGACATTTGCATCTATTGCAGATCGCTTCAATGTTGCAAATTCAACAGCATGTGTATTAATAAATGAACTATTAGAATGTATTGTAAAACTATCAAATCAGATAATTATTTGGCCTACGTCAGAGGAAGCTACGTATTTCAGTAGCCAGAAACCACTGGGTTTCCTGGTAAACTTAATTTTTTTTACTGATTTAGAATACGCACATATTCAGTAACGCAGTTGACGATATTAATTAAAAATAATTAATATTAATGGAATGTCACTCATAAAAGATTATTCAATTAATAGTGTAGTTGTAAAAGTTTCCTATATCGCATAAGCCGTATTTTTTAAATTTGCCGCTATTAATGGCCTCCTCAAAAAATTCATACATAAAGTTATCATCTGCAAATGAAATTTTATTAAGAATAAATGTAAAACACATAGCTTTATATTTACCGTGGATTAAATTATCTATAACTATACTATCAGTTTCTTCAAACTCAACATTTATATTATTAATTATAAATTTAAGCAACATTTTTAATACTTTTTCTACGACTGATGAAAACTTAGGATTGACACCCGTTGCAAACAGCTGTAAACAGTAAGAAGAGGTTATGTATATTGCTAAAAACGTTTAATACCCAAGTCCCGACTCGGGTTAAAATTGGTTCAACCAGGTTGGAACTGTGACGTCACGAAAAACACAATCGAATACTATTGGTTATAACCGAATGATACCTGGTTAAAACCAATGTACAATCGAAAACGTCTATTGTTTACCATAAATTTATACGATAATATAAAAAAAAATAGCTTCCAATAGGTAATAGGAAAAAATAAAGGATTGTGCATCCTTAATGGACAAATTTAAATTTCTGGCAATTATTTTTAATATCTTAACGAACTTCAACGAAACGTGTTGAAGTTACTTATGATTTTTTTCGAAGATTTTGGATTATGGAAATAGTTATTTTAATATTTTGATGTTGAAGTTACTAAAAATAATTGCGGGGAATTTAAAATTATTTATTACATATATACATTATATTATGATAAAGTGTATTGCTGTAATGAAAGGTACTCTCACTTGTAATCTTCATGGCCCTTTCAACTTTCAGTCTGCATTATAAATTAATCAAAACATGAAGTAGTAACACAAAAATTTTGTGTGTAAAATTCTATATACATAACATAATAATAAAACTTTTAAATTAGGCGTACAATGAAAATAATTCACGTGCTTTCGAAAATGCAATATAAAATTCAAAATAGAAAACTTCATGTATAATATCTGTAAATCTGTACGTATTTATGTACATATATAATTTATGTTTTAAAGATTAACTTGTGAAATAACGAAGTATTCTAAGAAAATCGTTCGTTATAATAACCTATTATTTTCTGTTTTTTTTCTACTACTTATATTGTTTATCTTTGAAAGTTGTTTAGGTTATTGACTTTTACCGGAGCAATAAATTTTCGACACGGTATGAATGATGTAAATTTCGCACTTTGCTTTGTCTAAATGCAATTTATATTTATACCAATGAATGTAGTACTTCATGCATTCGCAATTCAATATCTATGCAATAACAAATTTTGCTTACGGCTATCGCAACGGAGATATTCAATCCAAAATAATCACAGCACACGTATTCACGCGTCATACATTTATCAAGAAAATTTCAAAACTTACCATGTTGTACTTTGCTGGTGCGAACTGCCAGGACAAGTTTACCTGCTGACAGACTGCATCTCACACCACTCATTATTAAGCGCGAAAAACGACAACAAACACAATACCACTATTCTTTTACGGTTCCACCGCGAACGGCACAGAAACAAAAATGAAAGTTGAAAAAAGGCTATGAAAGATTTTTGTTGTAGGGAACCTTGATGAGATGTCAAGGTCTCGGCAGCATGGCGTTACGACACATATAAATACTCAACAAAAGCTCCAATATATCGGATTACGTTCGATTAATTGGAAATATTTCACATGAATGTACAGCCACTGAAATTTTGATGTTTTCTACACCGCACTTTTCTTGCAAGAGTAAACTCACTGTTTACTTATTTTTTGACAGTTCCGATCGACATGGATGTAAGTTTTACTTTTATCATCGCTATCCAGCGGTAAAATTTAGAACGAGCTGAACGCTACAGTTTTCATTTTTCGAAATTTTATAGTTTGAGGAAAATGGCTTACAGATGGCGCTACCCACAATATATATGTATATAGCTTCGCGAGGAAGTCGGAAGACAATATTCAGCTGGTTTTATTTTATATTACTCTGCGACTAGGAATTCCTTTCAATATTTTAATAAAAAATGTAGTGTGCGCATAGAATCAAATAATTGAGTAAGCAAATTTTAAACTCTTGTTAAGGATATTCTATACTTCACATGGATTATTGGATGTTTGCATATCAAATATATCTATCTACACATAATGAAGACGTAAATTAACTGTACAATCGGAACATTCATATCGTTAACGTAATGAATAAATAAAGGAATGAATTTATGTTTTATAACTTTATTTATAGGCTGAATGGTTTACACAAAAAAGTGTAAATAAACATAATTAATTGGAATTTAATATTTGGTAAAATATTTGGAGAGCTGAAATCTGCAATAGAGTACTGAAATAATTTAAATAATTTAATAATAGAATACGTATAAATTAAATTATAGGAGTGTATAAACAAAAAAAATACATTAGGACTAGCATTATTATGGGTAATAATAATGGGTGATCACACAATTTAATATTCTTAAATAAATCAATTGGTAAAATTGCCTAAAACGAATTAATACTAAGGTATTATTATACATTTATGATTCACAATCAAGCACGCTGCATGACCATAATTATATTAGGTCTGAGCAATGGTTTTATGCTGTATATTTATTGTTTTTAATCTTCGCATGGTTTGTACTTTCTCATTTCATATTCTAAAAACAGACAACAACCCCTAATGTACATATTATGCCTATTTATAATTAGACGAGTTAGTCACTATACTTTTAATGAAAAAGAGTGGTTCATGTGATAGCCTAAGCGACTTTGCTGCAAATTTCATTTGTAAACTCTGAGCATTTTGCTTTACCACCTAAATCGCCCGTTAGATATTTTCCTTCTTTTATGGTGTCATAACAAGCAGTTTCTATTTTCGCGGCGTGGTCATTAAGACCCATATACTTCAACATCATGACAGCTGACAACAAAAGCGCTGTCGGATTAGCCTTGTCTTGACCTGCAATATCTGGCGCTGTACCATGTACCTGAAATATATTAATCAACAAACTTTTGTCTACAAATCGTCTACAATCATGTAAAAAGATAAGATATTATATAAGATATAAGTACACATATGTGACGTTTTACAAATTATCTTTTTCCAAAAAGCCTTATCTAAGTGTCTCAGTGGCCTAAAAAGATAAATGTAATCTTAAAACAATAAATCGGAGATTCATTCATAAAAAATCTTATTTTGTCACTTAAATTACTATAATCGTAAATTCATTTAATATCTTACCGATTCAAACAGCGCCCCATTTAATCCAATATTCCCAGAAGGAGTTAAACCTAAACCTCCAACTAAGCCGGCACACATGTCAGACAAGATATCACCATACAAGTTAGGCATCACTAGTACATCATACTGTGTAGGATCTTGTACCATATTCAAACAAACCGTGTCCAGATATTTCTCTTCAAATTTAATATCTGGATACTTTTCTGCCATGTCACGGCAACACCTCAGAAACAACCCGTCAGACATCCTCCTGAAATACAAAGAACCCCATTTAGTAGAGTATCGGCTTTGGTTAACTAGCAAGAGTACATAATATTAGCTTTATGGACAGCAGTAACTTTTTTCCTGTTATTTTCCTTGGTATATTGGAAAGCAAATTCGGCAACACGTCTCGAAGCATCTTCAGTAATTAATTTAATACTTTGTACTACCCCATCAACAATTTCGTGTTCAATACCGGAATATTCGCCTTCAGTGTTTTCTCTAATGGTTACAACATCCACATGATCGTATAATGTTTTGTAGCTATAATATTAAAAGCAATCATAATAATACCTAAAGTAAAAATAAGTTGCAAACATACCCTTCCAAGCTTTTGCATGGCCTGACATTGGCATATAAGTTAAATTCTTTTCTTAAAGCTAGATTTAAAGATCTATGTCCTTTTCCCACTGGTGTCATAAGTGGCCCTTTCAGTCCAATTTTATTTGTATTTACAGAATCAATGGCAGCTTGTGGTATCCCAAACTTTCCATCTGGCCCCTAAACCTAAACTTAGGCCAAGCAAGTTAGGCGACACTCGTACTTACCCTGACAGGTGTGACATCGACTGGTTCCCACTCAATTGGTACTTTGGCAGCAGCAAATATCTTTTGAACTGCAGCAGAAATTTCTGGACCAATTCCGTCGCCAGGTATAAGCGTACATTTCTTTGGCGGGGTACTATAAAAGCGGCTCCCAGTTAAGCTTGTGCTTGACTGAAACAGTGTGACATAACCTTAACATCTCCCATCCTTTGTGTTACATAACGGTTGCTGCTCACATTATTAACTTTTTTAACACTTCTTCTACTGAGTAGTTCTCGTAGAAAAAGTTTAAAGTTGGTGTATATCGAATTATTTGAGTTATGTGTAGGGACACGAACACGAGACATATTTAATCGATAAAAGCAAATATTAACTGAAGCTAACAGTGTTAATCTGTATCTTGTTAAATATGTATTAAAGTGATAAGAGTATTAATAAGTAAAATACATACATACCAATTTTTTAACTAATCTAGCTGCCATTGTTCTTTATTCTAATAATATCCACACATGCACATTACTTCACAGCCCTCGTGGTTGTAAAAATTTGAAATGTCAAATCATGTGACAGCTGTGGTAGTCTGTGGTGGTGGTACCAATCTGAAGAGCGTATTTTAAAACTAAATCGGGCATGCAACAATAGAGAATTAGCTGATACATAACATCTACTTCTACAATTAGCTTATCTTATCACAATCACATATGATAATTATTATATAAAATATACGTCCATTAATTTCGAAATAAGTAGGGGATAATCCAGGATAATCTTTACAATGCAGCAGCTTAATAGCTGTCATTTTTAATATTTCCTTGATTATGGATTATATTAAATATATTGATCCTATAATGTAACATTTATAATTATATAATACAATCTCGGCATTCACAGATTTGTTTTAATAAAAATTTGTATCCATATTATTTAAAAACGTCATGTATGCAACAGACACCTACAGCCTATATAAATATTGTTAAATAACGACATTTCAGTGCAAATTTGAAACATCTTCCCAATATTCAAATGCATACTCGATAAGGGTATGAGCAGATGTATCTACTTCAAAAGAAACGATTTACATTTTTAAATTTGAGTGGGTACTTGAAAATCATAAACGGCTAAAATCAACAACCACTCGAAATCTGGGTGAAAGGTATAGCTATACAAATATCTTCACATTAATATCCATAAATCATGTAAGGCTTAAGGTTTTTACATCAGATCATTCACGATTACAATATATGATTATGTTAACTTTCAAAAATATAGAATTTTGAAATAGAATTTATAGGTGGAATAATGTATTCTCCTTCTTCAGAGATGCTGACTTGTGAATATTTGAATTTTAAAATTGAATATTTGAACCTTTTCCTGTAGGTATGTATTTATATTTATCAACTTTTATTTAACTTTAATTTTATAATTTTTTTATTATGTATGTTTTGCTTCTTTAAAATTTGTAAGATTCTTTCACTATAAGATATTCTTTTGCGAACAACATAAGTATGTGGGTATAGTACCTTTTAGAGATACATATAGAAGAAATTTGTTTATTTTCTAAAAACGCAAATGTTTTTATTGAAGCTTCCGGTTTATATATTATGTAATTACAATACATTTTCCTAGAAACATTTAAACTGAAAATAAATTACTGTTTCGCAAAACATCAATAAGGTTTCTTTTCATATACTTCAAAGTTGTTTTATTTATATTTAATTATATGTAACACCACCCATATTAACAAATCTTGTAAAACATGATATCAACTGAAAATGTAGATTTGCCAATTCTGGGAAACCTATAATTAATATGATATCTAACACCTATTTACAAATTCAATGGCACAAATTTCGGTAATTTAATATTTCTCTGTGATCTCGATGTTAATACTAAAAGGTAAATCTAATATTCTATTTACTATAAAGTCTCTATTTACGAGTACGTATACGATTCTTATGCAAACAACATATTTTTGGAGATTCATATAAAAGAAATCTGTTCGATTTATTTAGAACACCAGAAATAGATTTGGCAACTGCTCCTTTTTAAATTTTTACTATTGATATCCATTTTACGCAAGAAATTTATGAAATTTATGAAAATAGTAACTAAATCTAAATTCTATTCCCTGAAAAATTGTAATGCAACGAAATAGATACAGGCTACATATCCACAAATCAATGTATTTACAAAATTTTCGATTGAATCAAGTATATTGGTGCGTAATGCCTAATATTAAATGTCATACGCATGTGTCACCTTTAGCCCGCAGGATGGATATTACATTCGGGCTTGTTCGGGGCATACATTTGAGGGTTGATGTGTTTCCCTAGAAACGATTCTAGTTAACATACAACTGGGGGAGAAATAGATTACACCTAGTGGATATCTATTAGTGTATAAAGGATGTATTATTGGGTTACTCGTAGGGGTGACAAATAATTTCTGAGAGTGATGATACCTTGTTAATTAAAGTAGTGACGCATTTTGAGGTCGCTTGTTGATATTAAAAGATTATTTGAGATAAGTTATTGCGTTATTGGTGACAAGCCTTATTTGATGTGGTACAACTGCATAATAAAATATAAAAATTATTTTAAATACACGAATAAAAAGAGTTCGACCAGAAAGAGAGAGGGAGTAAAAAGAATTGATTCATTTACAGATAAAATTATCATAGTGAAAATGAATTTTTTTTTTGAAATATTGGAAAGAACAGTTGTGCAACATAACATGAATTTCGATCGTATATATAATATTGATAAATCTGCGCTCCCAGCAATTCAACGTCCACGAAAAATATTAGCAATGAAAGCTACAAAGTAGATTGGTGCTATTACAAGCGCAGAAGGAGGAGCCCATTCAACTATAGTTTATTGCTTGAATCTGATGATAGGAAACTTTGTACCACCATATGTTTAATATTTGCAAGAAAAGAGTGGAAGTGGGAGTTGATTGATGATGCACCAGCCGGTACACTTGGCTTATGTCAAGAATCCGGCTGAATGACGGGTAAACTCTTTTACAAATGGCTTGATCATTTTATCAAATACTAGAATTTCTCCAAGAACAATTAGACCTTGTTAATTCTTGGTGGGCACGTAAGTTATAAGAATTCAGATGCAGTGATGCTTGCCAAAGAAAGCGGTGCCACAATGATTTGCCTACCTCCTCGTTAGAACCCAGACCACACAATATGGTTAAAAAACAATCTGAGTCGTACGGCCACCCATATCAGATAGGAAAGTTATTTGTTGAAGGTTATAAAGTAGTGCCATTTTGGATAATTCTGTAAGTGTAAAGCAAACATTTTTCCTAATTGGATGTTTATGCTCTTCTAGTATCACAAATGTCCCACACCAATTAGTGGTAAATGAGTCACCTCATACGCCAGTACAAGAATCGTTGACACTGGTTTTAAATGACGAAAACATCGACCTTAATATGAACAACTGCCGTATCACAGTAGAAAACATTATTCCGATTTCTACAGCATCAGAATCGGAAACGACATGGTACTGCAGTATTAACTTCATCGCATAATTTGGAAAAGTTTATAGTTAAGACTAAAGAAAAACGCCTTTGGTTCGGCGCTCAAAACTCAGGAAAGTCACCAAAAAGTTGATGTCAGAAGAATCTAAGGGAGACAAGGTGGATGATCCATTCTCTCTTCTACTCGGGTCAAAGATGATGCGCCATGTATTTATTGCAATGGACTCTATTTCCAAAAGAAACCTGGTGAATTGTGGTTACGCTGCAACAATTGTAGAGTGAAAATAAAAGCTTTATTTTGTTACATACTCTTCTTAACTGTTTTTTTTTTATATATAAAACATATATTCCTATTTGCGAATTATAAACAGTTTTATGTAAGGTACGTCTTTTTAGGCCAGTTTCCCTTAAATCATTTCGCAAATTGCTGATGCACTAATTTTTTATTGCCAACCTCAGATATTACTGCCGGTATTCTTTAATATGAATGGTAGTTTATTTTGAAATACTGTAGTTAATTATTAATTTGTCATGTCATGCTAGAATAATACTACACTTTATTACTATAATTAATAAATATTAAATATTCTTAAACACAATTTTTATTGCGGAAAAGTGTCTAAAGTTCGTATGCGACGGCCATCTACATAATGTTTCTACTTTCAATAGCCGATCTTTGATGGTCGTCTGACTCACACGCAAGTAAAAGCTTTTTAAATGATTAATTTGTGATTTCCAATGGGGGGCGATGGCCATAAGGGAAGTCGAACTAGGCAAATAGTTCCTCACTATGTCCTTCTGATGTCAGCTATATTTATTTTGTGCCTTGTACTTAGATCTCATCAAGGGTGTGTTAGTGTGATTGAAAATCATTTTTATCATTACCTCAGTAAAGAAAACTTTTGAAACAATCAATTGGTTCCGTTGCAAGTCGAGCATCGTTCGTGGTTCCCAGCGCAGTGTGAATTACCTTTTTTTCCTTCTCCTTGACTTGGTCCATTCTACCCCTCTTTATGGTGAGTCAAAATGACTCATGTCGGTATTCCCGGGATGAAGAGCTCTTGGGTGGGTATCCATATCAGTATTTATTTTATTCAGTTAATTACTCAATACGAATATCCGCATCAAAATCAATACTAGAAAGAACAGAAAGAGTAAAATAGAAACCCATGCAACGTGCATAAATGAAGGAGGAATCGTCAATTGCATTAATGCGTTCATTGACGGCTGTTGTTCGCGTCCTCTCATCTCGCCATTTACAACGTGCCATCCCGCGATTCCTCTTTGCTCTCAAACGAGCCTTTAATGTGGTGCATACATTTTTCATTTCCTAGTTTCTTTGGTCCGGGAAATATCATAGCGCGCGGCGGCGGATGCAAATACACACAGAGAGAAGAGAGAGAGAACGCTCAGTGCCATCCAACGAAACCATCCATCCAGCCAGCCGTATACGAGGACGAGAGACGAGTTGACAATTGACAGATCCTTATTGTGTGTGTATGCGAGCGTACGTTCAACAACAAAAAAAAAAAACGGGGACGAGACTCGCTAATGTAAAAATCGTCCCCGCGCATCCCTCGCTCGTCGATCCGGCCAGAAAGGGGTGCAGGGCGCCACTATATTGAAATCGGAGAGCGACGGGAGTATAATGTTTAATGCGCGTGGATTACCGCTACCCAGTTCCAGTTCCGGAATCAGGTTTTTCCGTTTCATCCTCACGTCTTTCGAGTGCAAAGTGCATCAATGGATCAACGTGTTTTTTGGTTTTATACGCGCAGTCTAACCGACTCTGGGTTGGTTCTTGGTACATGCAGCATTCCAAACATTATTGAATTAAATTGCTGATACGTCATTTTTTTTTATTTGGGACGAAATTCGGTATGGAGGATTAGTTTGCCATTGCTCTCATATGAGTTAGGTTATGTTAATTAATTCTATTATTTTTATTCACAATAAAAGAAACAGATAAATATTCTCCGAATACCGGAGAAAGAACACATAAAGATTAGATAGATAGATAGAGCTTTTATTGTGTGGAAGATTTCATAGAAAAATGCTGGATTTCTTCGTAAAAGAAAACTAATGCAAAATCAGTGGCGGCTCGTGAGTTATGAAAGAGGGTGGGCACAAAATAAGAACTTGCCTATTTTTTGTACATAAAATCCATTCTCCTATTTTTCATGCTGGAAAACACGTCTATGACTTTGTTGTAAAAATGCGTACAGTCGATCTTCTGACATTGTGGTTCTCAGAAAAAGTTTTAATGCGTTTGAGGGTGGAAAAACATCGTTCACATTCTGCTGTCGACATGGGGGTTGTACAAATAATATCCAACAGTTTATATGTTTCCGTCAAAACCTTTTTAAGTTGTAGTGTGTTATGAGCACTAAAAGTGGCAAAACACCACCTACACCTACGTCACACATGTCATCGTGCTTATAAATTACTGAAAGTTCACTTTTTAATTTTACACTGTCCAACATAGGATAAGATTTCACATTTTTTGATATACATAATAACCGACGCAAACCGCGACCGACAATTTTTTCCACATCTTCGCTGTACTTAATTTTATGTCGCAAATAAGCACTGTCTACGTATGTCCACTTTGCCTAAAACATTAAAATCTACGCATGTATTCATGTGAGAAACAGAATTTTCGTGTTTCTTTGCTCTCTCTGTGATATGCTTTAAATCATTTAATCCTTGTTTATTCCACGCACTGACCTCTTTCTTAAAAATTAAGCGGATAAAACAAAATAGTTTATTTGTTAGTGAACATCCGCACATCCACTCATATTTTTAATAAATACTCTATTGTAAGTTCGAGTTTTACCCTGTGGGAATGTAGTTTATTTGAAGATCAGGCATAGGCTTTCCTTTCTCCTTAATTAAAAGTTTTTCCTCAAATGAGAGCAGGGTTTTTTTTTTTAAGATTTTGCACTCAATTAGCCTCCATGATGAATAATAAACGTCACTTCAAGCCTTTGAAATCACACATGCGCGGTACGCGTTGAAAACGATGCAGTCGCAACGAATGCAAGACGTTAACTAGAGACACGAGATTGCGTGCCCTAAAGCGACCGTATAAGCACATATGGCGAAGATAAACGGAGGGGTCCGATTCATACTCGAAATAGCTACATCGGAAATAGTGCCCCGGAACATAGTTCGCTTCGCATAGCGTTCGCATATGCGCTAGCGTGTGCGGTGCGGAAGTAAACTTTGATACCATCGTTATAAAAATACGTAAAAATAATAAAATAAAATAATGCACTGAATTACATGCGAATTTCTTTCTGTGTTTATCTTGGTGGTTGGGTGGGCACGTGCCCTTGTGCCCTTTAGTACCAGACGCCACTGTGCAAAATAATTTTTTTATTAACCATGAAAATGATAACAAAATAACTGGCAACTAACGTTTTCACTTGATCTTGATCAATTTACTCCCAAATTTCCACCAGCCTCATAAACAGATCATTTAATGTGTGTGGAGATTTCGGTGATTTTCTTAACCGCCTTCCCATAGCATCCCACATGTGCTCAATTGGATTAAGGTCAGGATTTCTGGGAGGCCAAATCATAGTGGGAATTTCTCTCTTGCAGATACTGTTACACAATTCCTGAAATGTGGAGCCGAGCGTTATCATGCATAAGCATGAAATTGTATTGAAAATGTACCTTTCTCCAGTAAGCCGCCCTCTTTATATCCATACTAACGCCATGCGGGCCTCCAAAAGTGATCCCATCCCACACCATCACCGACATCAAAACATTTAAAAAATTAAAGCTATTTCTTTTTAAAAAAACTTTTTAAAATTACGCGTTAAATTTGGCGAGCAGTGTATATTTCAATACCCCAATCAAAAACCGCTCCTGGACCACCCTCACTCCTCGAGTAATCCGTAAAAAATTCTAAACCCTCTCCAAAAGTGCGTGTCAATTTGCTATAAGTAATACTTTTTAATTTCGGAGGATGAAATCGGCTCCCTATATCTACTCGCCTTTCTAAATCGTCCGATTCTAATCTAATTCCGCTGCTGTAGTAATTACATCCTCAAACCCTATTTTATTCGTGTGCCTACGAAATGTAAGTTCCCTGAAACGTAAATGTACTGGTAATAAAGCCGAAATAACCCACGCCGCGTCTGCCGAAATAGATAAATACGTGTTTGCGGCCCTAACCGTTAACAATCTTTGTGCTTGTATATTTTTTTCTTTAATCTTATACGCATCCGCCTATATCGTCCCCACATACATCATTGCTGGTTTTATGATGCCCCCGAATCCAGCTACTGCATTATAGGCCGTTTCCCCCACTGCCACTGTTCCAGGGTGATCCTTGGAGCATGTTTTGGGAATGCATATGTTCTTCTATAAAAATCTAGTCTACGAATAGAATATTTTTTAAGTACATTTATAAACGTCATGGGGTTGCGGTTTGCATCTAGTTGCCTTAAAAAGTGTAAATCAATAAGGCCCTTTCCTTTAATCTCATTTTTCTTCACTGCCTGTTTGAATCACATTCAATTTTAATTCTAATGATATTCAGTAGCATCATTAGGAGCAATAGAAGATAGATAAGGCGAGAACGCAGGAAAGTTGAGAAATGATGAAGTGGTGGACATAAAAAAACAAGCTGGAATCAAGCAAAATGTGTGCTTGAAGCCACAAAACATGAAAAAACACAACTGCAGTCACACAGATGATGGTGGAAGAAGTTGTGGATTAGTAAGTGGATTAGTAAGTGAATTTTTGCGGCATAATCTTGGTGAAAATACTGTTGGATTATATGTAATTTAACAGAATCCAGCATCACCAGATCCCGAAAGCACATGTTGGTGTAAGAAGTTAAAAAGAACAAGTAGAATTTGTGGCATAATCCAAAATAATTCAACATGCACTCAAATTATGTCGGGAAAACTCGCCTTCAGCTAAACTAAATATTGATTCTTGCCATCTTAAAAAGGAACGTTCAAGAATGATGCATATACTTAGAAACGGTGATAACGATTTGTGAAAAAAAAATTTAGAATTGCACGTTATAATGGAAGGAGTAACTGGTGCGGAATATTACTTTCGAAATAGAATGCGCGGCCGACTTGAAGGAGTTCTCAGCGAATATATTCGCGCGTCTTCAATAAATGAAAAACACTCTAGCGTCGCCCTGATGTATGTATAATGCAAATATACAACGCGACGAAGTATAAACGACGCGCAGAATCTCGGGAGAAGCGCGGAGAGCATCCGGGAATCAGTTCCCTGAATATGTAATAGGTGCAGTCGCCGAGATTTTATCAATTTTCACATATCGCGTCACCCGTTGTTAAAGAATGATACAAACTCGCATCAGCGGAGCCCGCGACGTGGTCGCGGCGCGGCGTGACGGGGTTTCAAGGGGAGAACTAGAGAGGGCGTTCCGAACGCGTCAGGGAAGCGAGACGTATGTACGGTTTCAGTTTGGAGAATCGCTCTGGTGACTGTGCAGTTAAGGAAGAACGTGTCCGGACAATGTAGGATCGAAGACGTATTAGGCACCTTAGGCAAAACCCTTTTGGAGAGGGTTTAGAAATTTTTACGGATGGGTCGAAGGGTGAAGGTGGTACAGGGGTGGCTTTTGTTCAACTTGATTTTTTTTTAGCAATGTGATAGATTTACATCAAAATAGAACGATAACATTTGCAAGAAATTTTATTAACATGTAGAGAAAGGTGGGGCAAGATGGGAACATTAAGCTTTAGAATACTGCATCAGGATTGCAAATTGATATACAAGGTTCTAAGTACGCTTGTTGTAATCTTTAAACATTTATCTGCTGATGGATGAATTTACAATTTTTCGATGGGTACTCTTGATGTTGTGAGAACATTTTGAAAAAAAATGTGTAAATACACCATCTTGCCCCACCATGGGGGCAAGATGGGGTTCCAGGTGAGTTAAGAATGGGTCGTACCATAAATCTATGTAATAGGTAAAAAAAAAATAGATTCTTAAAATATTCTTAAAAACATGCAGGAACAAAACTTAAACTCTTTAAAGCGGAACTACTTAAAATAAAAAAAAAATACAATAACGATAAGAATATTAAACTTAATCTTCACAATTGAGACAATAGAAAACGAACTCATCCACGTTATTCGCACAGCCTCCATGTACCCAACTTCGCTATCCATGGCATTGTGTCAATACTTCCCCTTACAATACTAACATTGAGCGTCATCTTCCTCAACAGAAGAACTTGATTGTTTCCTTGACGTTTTCTAAAAATCTATCTCTTTGCTTTCCTTACAAAATTCGGCTTCTTCTGTTTTCTTCTTTGTCATTTTTTTCCCTTTAACTCTCCCTCAGCACTTCTAGTTGCCTTAGGGATTCTCCAGACTTCTATTTTCTTGTAGCAGATTTTTATACGTAGAGCTTGTAAGGATTGTTGTCTTCCCTTGTTCCGCTTTGATTGAACCTGTACTTTATTCCTAACATGAGAAATAGGCATTATGTCTTCGAGAAAGCATAATGGCATATCCAGGCATAACGGAACAGACTGAAGAGTCAGATAGTGATGTCCCCATGTTGCCCCATCTTACCCCTTTGGGACATTTTCTGGTTATGTTATAATAACATATTAAATATTTGAAATAAACAAATAACGCACTATAGAAAATACATGCAATACATGTCAATTAATAAGCACAAAAAAGTGTAGTTCTAAATAATTTACTTATGCTTCTGATACTGGCTGTTGAACTCACCATCAAAATAATAACGAAATTCTGGAAATTGCAAAGTTCACGCACAAACAGCAATAACTTTGTTACTCTAACTAGTAAAGTTTTCTACATTACAAAAACATAAAACAGCACTTGTCAATATTAGGACTGCTATTATTTGACAGATGCTTACTGCCGCTTTGTAGATAAGACGATGTCCCCATCATGCCTCGTGGTCCCATCTTGCCCCACCCTTCCCTAATTCGAAAAAAATAATAATAATGTGTTTGGCGACCCCGTAGCTGAGTACACTCCTGTATACGTCTGAGCATCGACAAAATGAGATGGTTGATATCTACTTACAGCACCTAGTTCCGAGCAACTTGAACTTTGTTGTTTAACTGTGCCAGAATCTGTGGAGGACGGAGCAAAGTGGATATAGTTTTCTCCCCATGATATCCCACACATGTTTAATGGGGTTTAAAACCGGTGAACAGGGTAATCTCGGCAAAACATTAACGCCTGCTTCTTGAAGAAAGTCCGTAGTTCGACAAGTAATATGGACGTGCGTTGTCTTGCTGAAAACGAACATGTGGATGGCCATCTAGATAAGGTAGTAAAGTGGTTTGTAGAACATCATCAACATAACGCGCAGTTGTCATACTGCCTCGAATAAAGAGAAGTGGTGATCGGCTACTATAGGCAATAGCCCCCAAACCGTTACTCCAACAGTCCTGTGTACATGCTTCACAACAGCAAACCCAATATTATTTCGTTCTCCACGCTGGTGTCGTAGCCTTCTATGGCCACCGTGCATACCTAGATAGAATCGCGATTCATCGCTGAAGACGACATTATTCTATTCTGCTTCCCAATGCTGCCATTCTCTGCGCCAGTTTGAACGTTGACGACAATCGTCCGCAGTCGAAGGAAGCACTAATCGTGGGCGGTATGAAAAAAGTCCAAAGGCTCGAATGCGGCGACATAGAGTACCCATAGTAACAGGTTCTTCTCCAAACCATTGGTCAGCGATTTGACGCGTAGTGGCAAAACGGTCTCGTAGAGGTAGTTGTCAGAAGGGCCTATATTGACGCTCTATGGTAGGCCTCGGTTGACCAGTTGGTCTTGTTCGTATTCCTTTATCTTCTTCTGTCCGCACGTACAATTAATATAGCGGTCAATTTCGCAATAGGACAAACCAACATTTCGATAAGCAACAATTCTATCCATGTCAAAGTCACTAACACGGTGATAATTAAGCTTATAGACGTCTTCAAACTCTACTCCATTCACTTTAAAAATTCAGTAGATAGCGCTGCGATCGACGCCCAATTACACAAAGAATGAAAATTAGCGGTAAATTCAATTATAAAAATTGTCGGTGTCGTAAGCGAGAAGTTTGGTTATCAAAATTTTGTAATAATAGCAAAGGGTAATATGAAATCACTACGCTTTTAGTAGTTTATTTAGAATGTTATAGTATGACTATACTATAAGGTGATAAAATAATACAAATAAAGTAACAGGAATACATTTAGGGAATCTTACAGGGGTAGTTAACGATAGCCAAAAAACTTGTCCAATCTCGGTGAAACTGTTTATTTTATTCCATATGCGACGTTTCGACGACTACAATTCGTCTTTATTAAGCTATAAAGTATAATATATTAATTTATAAAACACAATAGAGGATAACACTCAAATTACAATTAGAATAAATTAACAAGTGACCATGTAGTATTGTAGAATAGAAATTGTGAAAATATAGCATGTGTAAATATAATCTAAGTTTAATTGCGTTTCTGGAAACTTCAATCTCCATATATAATAGTTAGAATAGAATGCACGTTTCAATTATCATTCAGAATCAGATTCTAATGACAGATCTAATGATGATGAGGTATTTGCTGTTATGATAAATTCTTCCATCATATCTTCAACAGCATTGTCGAGTTGATACATCTTATTTTCTTCTTCGATAACATGTTTGATACAATTTCTCCGTGCACTACTATCTCCAATGTTAAGCCCCTCAATAAGTAACTTTACTTCAGGTAATTTAAAAGTTTTGTTGTTAGCTACGACATGATGCTTTACTTGAGCCCAAATAAGCTCAATGGGGTTCAGATTGCAATGATAAGGAGGCAATCTTAAAATTGTCTGACTATTGTCTTCTATCATTTGATCTATAACATATGGGATGGGATTATCGTTAATATATTTTTTTTGCAAGTTTAAGCAACTCAACTTTTAATAACGTGCTTTAAGCTTTTTAATTTTTCAATTTTAATAAAGTGTTGTCAACAACAATTCCTTTTGCAAGAAGCCATTCAATTAATTGTTATAGGCATTTTGTACTTGTCAGTTTTCATAAACAAGTTTCTTCACAAAAAACTAATAGATTCTTTTTTCGCAAAAAAATATCAAAGATAAAAGGTTCACATTCTTACAATAGCTTGCATTAAATATAGTCATTTTGATGCTAAAAGTTGAATAAATTATTACGTCTGAGCGTAACACTTCAAAAAATTATAAGAGATAAATTAGTTTTTCTTTTATAAATAACTTGAAGACACGAGTGGATGAAGGTGTCATGTTACAAAATCAAACTTTTTCAGAAATCAAGTTTTTTTTTGTAATTTTTCTCAAAAGTATTGTAACATAACCCATTCATACATTCACAAGACTCTAGTGTTCTTGAATTTTTGCAATTTTCGATGGTGCTATGTGAAAAATGCTTACAAAACACCTTCATTCATGCAAAAAAGGCAGTTTTTACAATGCGACACAGCACCTTCATGCACTCGTATCTTCAATTGTTAAATAATTAATATGAAATCTTACAATAGTTTCAATGGCCATCGTAGTTCCTGCAAATTAGCCTTGGTTGATTAATTTATGTAAAATCGCTTTCGTTGTTAAGTCACTACGTTAATTATATGTAAAATTATCTGTTTTTAAATAATAGATTTATTGTATATTTAGTTGTCTTGTTTTAATTGCTTATTTATCTGTCATTCATTGTGTTCATAATTATTTGTGTAAACATATATATTAACCTCCAGCGATTGTACGCTCTGTAGAAGCATATAAAGAAGCTGATAATATGAGCAAAGGAAGTAAAAGCTTTCTTATTGCGCTCGTATTTTACTAACCAGGGATTTGTAATCATTATATTTTATTTATTTCGGTATTTGTTGTTTGTTTTTATTGTTCGAATACCGTAGCGCCCAAGATTTAAACACGTACATTGCAGCGATAAGCACGAAGCACGGATAAAAGCTGGTCCTATTACAAAATTTATCCGTAAATTTAGACGTTTAAGGTAAATCAGGGTTAATTTGTCGTATCAGGCCGTAGAATTAATTACGGGTCACGGTAATTTTAAATAAAATTTATGTAGAATTGGGAGGGTTAATGATTCGCATTGTGAATGTGGTGGGGCAGATAGAGCGGTGCATGTTTTAGTTAAATGTCCACTGATTGATGAGTGGCGGTCGCGTGCAGAAGTTAGGACATTAATTAAGGAGTTGAATTGGCGGCGACGCAAAACATATGTTAGAGACAATGAGTCGATAAAATGGTGGGAATTTTTTATTTAAAAAAAAATATTTAGTAGGATAGCACGTATTTAATTTAAATGAATATTTTACCCTTTAGTAGACTAGACTAGAAACTAGTGGTCTCAATTATTGTTAAATTATAGCTTTTAGCATAGTTGGGGTATATAAATAGGTATTTAAAATATAAATTTTTAATTAAATTGCTATTTGTTAGAATAATTAGCATTAAGTTATTGTTAAGTATTAGAATAGGTACTGCTACTGTTTTGTTAGCTTTTACGTCATTAGGCTGGTCTATCCGGCTATCAGTAACAAGGTCTGAGACTACTTTCCAAATCCTGCTTTCAGAGTAAGGTTTTTTCATGTTTTCCTTTCCCCTTTGCGAATGCTGGGAGAAAACTAAAATCGCGCCGTAGGCGCAAATATAATAATGGATAACAAATTAATGTATTTCTGCTAGCAATTTGTTAATTTGTTATTTCCAAACTGTAAAAAATCTTTGCATATTTGCCAATTGGTAAAGCGCTCGTCCGGCAAACGAGGGGATATAGGTTCGAATTCTGCGTGAGGAGAAAAATTTTTCTTGGGAAAAAATTCTCCTAATTATTGCAGTTAAAAGCAGAAATACATTAATTTGTTATTTTCAAACTCTAAAAAACTTGCAATCTTTCCACAATAACGGATAGTTGACCAATTTACAGTAGACTCGCGATATGTGAATTAGTCGTATTTACTTTTTATACCAACTTAAATTATCGAATGAGGCTTTAAAGAGTCACCTCGAATGTACAACTTACGAAGACATTTCTTCTTTCTATCCAATTTCCACAAACTAAATAGTCCGGATACATTTTTCTCTCGCTGTATTCAGGGAAGTTGGGGTGTGGGTGTCGGTAGATGATCTCGGCAATCTGCGCCAGGCACTCTTGTCGCACTCTGTCTGTCTATCAAACAACGCCGCGCCGCGCCGGCTGAGTTATTTCCGTTCTCTTTCGACTCCAGCAGCCCTCCGCTGCGGACCGTCCCCATTCGCATCGCCGCCGCCGGAGAGATGATGTCCTCCCTCCGTAATTGTGGAGCGTGCCGCTCACCCTGCGCCCGACTCCGCGGTGCTAATTAATAAAAAGGTCGCTTTTACGTTTCCGCGTTCGTGCGGCCGTCATTGCGAACAGGCCATCGTTCGCGAACGGCGTTAAATATTAGCAAATTAGTGTAGTGGGCGCGCAGAAACATGGATGAGGGGTGGATTTATTGTCATTTTTTAGTACCTATAAAGTAGCACACCTGACGATTTCAATAAAACGTAAAACCTTTCTCTAATCATCTTTTGAACAAGTAGTGAAAGAGGCCTTTTTGGTAAATATTGAGGGTAGGATTAGGATTTAGGAGAGATACTGGGATTGTTCGATTAATAATACCGTCCACTAAGGCCGCTTGGGCTTATTGTATGTATGTATATATTGCAAGGGTGATATTACACTGCGACCTAAAAGATCTATTGTGTCCCCTGTTCTTGCTATTTTACAGCCTTCCAATCCTATTCCTTTCAGAAAGTGTAGGATATCAGAAGGCTCCAAGTTAGGTAAGTCTCCCTCTTCGATTTCACGTGCTCCCAGGTGCAATGCCCTTGAGCTGCATGGTGCTACGCAATTTGAGAGGGGATGGATGCCATCCTGTTCCCCAATCTACTCCAATCCTTTTGCTCCTCCCTTTGTTCCTTCCTTGTTGTGAGGTAGTCTCACTTTGGAAGTGGAAGGCTTCTTATGGAGGTCCTGCTCCACTTCCTGTTTATTAACGGTGTCGTCCCGCTAATAAACGTCTTCCTCATGGTTGATCCCACGGAGAAGCTAGGGAAGAAAGGTCCACCTCCACAGAACCCCGCGTGCAGGGGTAAGGCTAAATACAATGGGGTGCGCCGGGTACCGCAAGGTTGGACTAGTAGACTGGTCTTCTATCCAGCCACGCATCCCATCAGTCTAGTCCGCCACCTTAGGATTTAGGCTTTTGTTGAGGTTGTTTCCTCTCGGTCCGTGCAGTTAAGCCAAGACCACCCATCCCTTTCGGGACCTGGTTTAACAGTTGGGCTTTCGGTAGCCGAAAACAACAACTGGCATCGTTGCAGAACCCTGTGCAAGCCCTTAGCCACGACACGACAGCTCGGGCGAGGGGTGGGCTTATTGTAAAGAGAATATTGAAGTTCATCCAAGAAGTACAGGCTCCTAAGGCTGCTTGGAACCGTGTTGAATGAGATTGTTTTTAAATCTTTTAAAGAAAGGCCAATCTCTCCAGAAATCATATATCTGAATCTCGTAATGGCAAGACAGTAACAGAAAATTTCCAAACACACTTGACTTTCAGGTAGTTCCTTTTTTCGTTGTTGTGGGAGCCGTCTGTCATGGAGTCTCCAGAAATACTGTGGCCTCTTTTCATTCATTTCTTTTACTGACTAAATTATACCAGCCATTCTAGAATCCTAGCACCTTCCACCAATCTGTACAGGTCTTTGGTTGGTTGATCGATGTAATGCTCTAGGTTCATTTTTGGCAATGTTGGTATATCCAGTGTTGACCCTTATATTCTGTAGGTATTCTTTCATTGTAAATGTCCTGTTAGGAAATCTGTTGCGATGGGAACATTATTCCTATTGAGCTGCAGTAGTTCTTCAGTCTTGTTTTTCTTACCATGAGTTTGTCTGGTTGTCCAGTGCTTTTTTTGTTTCTCTTTGCCACAACTTCTGATCTGCTTTCGTGTTTTTAGACACTCACAGAACAGATTCTGGACATATATGTGAAGCAGATGATTCCTTTCTTGCTAACTCATCGACGTTTTCGTTTTCTTCGATTGCTGAATGTCCGGGCACCACACAAAGTGACTTTATTGCGGTCTATAAAGTTATTCAGTGTTAATTGGATCTTGGGGTTTACTAGTGTCGTCAGCATCGCCTGGTTGTCTGTACCAATATAGATTCGCTTATCTCCATAACCTTTCTGATTGATTTCAGTTCCACAATGTAATGTTGCGTAAGCCTCTGCTTGAAAAACCGTTGCATATTTTCCTAGTGCAAGTGTGATCGTTGAACGTCTTGATGTAGATTGCATCTCCAGTCCCGTTTTCGGTTTTCGATCCCGTTGGAGCTATATGGTAATGTCTTGATTATTGTGTTTAGCATAATTACTTATTTGGACCTTCGATGATCCCGGTGAACTTTTCTTTGCCGTTTCAATTTTTTCTTAATGAAAAATGATAATATTAATTATCATTATATCATATAGCCTTTGGCAACTGTGGAACTTTTCCATCTCCGGTGTCGCTTTAAATGTGTTATGTCATCTCCACCATTTACCAGTGGCTCATGTTCGCCAGAAGCAGTGTCCTAGTGTGGGCAGTGTTTAAGAGGAGTCTGGTAGGTTAAATTATTTAGCAATTTCACTTGGTATTTTGGCAATAGTATTCATTCTCACAACTTTAGTGTATTAATCAAGTTTTTATTAATTTAATTTAATTAGGGGCCAATCACGTGCCAACTACCCCCTCCCCCTATATTTATTAATTTTACAAAGTTTTAAATAAATTTAGCTCAGTTTGTAGTAATTTATTTCCTCATTTATTGCTAAGGGCCATTATTACAATCGCGATTTAAGGATTAAATATGGCAAGATCGAGTTTATTTATTTTTATTTATATCGATTACAAGTCTAAAGTGAAGTTTAAACCGAAGATTATTGAACTACGGTTTAAACCGCGATTGTAATAATGACAATAATTAAAATAACACCGACACAAAAATTTATTGTACGCAAATTTAGAAGCCATTTTAAAATAAAAAATTCGTCAAGTTCTTATCGGGATTACTTATCTACATAAATATAAATGCTAACGTATTTCCTTCAGAATTGCACATATTTAGTTTTTAAACTGCACGTACATACATGGGATACTTGTTTACATTCTCCCACCTAACTAACGCAAAATTATTCAGGTGTTTTTGTGATTTTATATCGACGAGAACATAACACAAAACACATGCGTTATTTAAGCGAAGATCGACGAGTAAAATATAATGGATATTCTAAGCATTTGTTCATTTATCTAAGCAAATGGGTTGCTTTCTTTTACTCAAAAAACACTATTACGATGTATTTTCCCCAGGAATAACTCCTTGTTATATTTTATATTTCATTTGCATAATTTTATCCTAAGAAAGATATGACTGGTAGTTCATTTTGATTTGAAATAGATACTATAGTTATTAATTTGCGATGTCATCCTAGAATTATACTCCATTTTATTACTGTAATTAATACATATTAAATATTCTTGAACCCAACTTTTATTGCGGGAAAGTGTCTAAACCGAAGTTCATATGCGACGGCCATCTACTTTCAATAGCCGATCTTTGATGGCCGTCTGACTCACAAGGAAATAAAAGCTTTTTAATGATTGATTTGTGATTTCCAATGGTGGGGTTATGGCTCAGTGGTTCTTTAAGAGAAGCCGCCACTGCTGCAGTGTATATAATAAAGTAAGCCGAACTAGGCAAATAGTTCATCACTATGCCCTTCTGATGTCAGCTACAGTATTTTTATTTTGTGCCTTGTAATTAGATCTCATCAAGGTGTGTTAGTGTGATTGAAAATCATTTTTGTCATTCTGTACTTAATGTGTGTGTGTGTGTACGTGTATTTATCGGAATTTTTGCAGAAATTAAAAGCTTTTTAATGATTAATTTGTGATTGGCAATGGTTAGGCCATGGCCCCGTGGCTCTTTAAGAGGAGCTGCCCCTGGTTTCTTCGGTCTGCAAATTTAAAAGTTACATACAAGTTGCCAATGTTATTGGCGGCAATTTTCAGACGCAACTTTACCACGCTAGAGCAAGAGAGTCCTCAGTAAACATCTGCTTTTGGTTACCAATGACAAACAAAAAAAGCATTCTTTATCAAGTGATTTGTAGAAAAAATAATTATATTCCATAAGTGGTTACCACATGGTATTACTGTACCTATACAGTGTGTTAAAAAAAGGTTGTCGGATATTTTACCCAATTGTAGTACTGGTGGAAATAAACAAAAAAGTCTTAGTCAATATGGGTCCGCAATTCAACTGTTTTTGACATATAGTTGATTGCATATTGTTTTAGTAGGATAAAAATTTTCAAAGAAATTCTGATCGCAATGTAAATTAAACAAATGTTTATTTAAAGTAAAACTAAAGAAATTGTTCTACATGTCCACCGTTCATTTCTAAGCACGCTTCACACCTTCTTATGAAAGATCGACGCAATCTTTCGAAAATTCCTGGAGTCCTCCGAATTTCCTCGCAACAATTTACGATTCGTTGCCTGAATTCTTCCAAATTGTTTACAGATCGTGCGTACACTAATTGTTTTAGATGCCCCCAAACATAGAAGTCTAGAGGTGTCAGGTCAGGGGACCTAGGAGGGCATGCAGTTGGTCCACCCCGTCCTATCCATCTCTCGTTGTAATCTTGATTTAAGAAATTTCTAACTACGATGAAAAAATGCGCAGGAGCTCCATCGTGCATAAACCACATATTTAATCTGTTAAAAAGTGGCACGTCTTCCAAGAAAACGGGTAATTCATTTCTTAAAAAATCCAAGTATATTTGTCCAGTTAAACGATTAGGGAGAAATACTGGACCAATTAAACAGTCTCCAAAAATAGCAAGCTAAACATTTAGCGAAAAACGGTTTTGGTGATGCAGTTCAACAACAGCATGGGGATTTTCATCTGCCCAGACGTGATTGTTATGAAAATTGAATATTCCGTCTCTTGTAAACCCAGCCTCGTCACTAAATAAAATCTCAGTCGCAAAATTAAGAGTTTCTGCCAGCTTTCGTAAAACCCAATGACAAAAAACCCTACGTGCATCATAATCGTGAGGAGCAAGGACTTGCACGCGTTGAATGTGGTAGGGATAGAGCTGCTGTTCCCGCAGAATTCTCCAAATGAGAGGATGACTGACGTTCAGTTCTGCGGCAAGCCTTCGGGTGCTAATATTTGGGTTGTCTTCTACCCGTCTCAAAATATCTAATTCTACTGCGGGAGAAGAAACTGATCTAGGTCTACCAGAACCACCATTAATTTTAAATGAACCAGTTTCGGACAGCCGGATATGAAGTCTTGAGAAAATCTTATCACTCGGCAACAACCGATTTGGAAATTCTTCGGCATACATACGCCGTGCTTCAATGGCATTACCATTCGCACGACCGTACATAAAATGCATATCGGCCATTTCTGCATTTGTGTACTTATGCATAATTTGAGAACAAAAAAAAAATTGACGCAAATGGTGAAATAATCTGATGACAGATGTCTGACAGAACTAATTTTAAGTCACAATCAGTTGTTTAACAAAGGGAACTATTCTCAAAACCGAAAAATGTTTTTTTTTTTATTTTAAAATATGCAATCGACTATATGTCAAAAACAGTTGAATTGCGGATCCATGTTGACTAAGACTTTTTTGTTTATTTCCACCAGTACTATAATTGGGTAAAATATCCGACAACCTTTTTTTAACACACTGTATAACGATATACGTTCACTTCATACATTATAGAGATTAATTATAGTGAAGTTTTGGGAATAAATTTTTAATGGATTTTTAAATTTTCCAAACATGACCAAACGCACATCTGGATTGTAATTTGTTTTATAACGCGCCTGTACGTCATTCCTACAAACGGTGAAAAAAAATACACGCTCGCCGAAATCTATTTAACGAAAAGCGTCAAAATCGGGCGCCCGGAACGCAGTCATTACGTCGGGCGCCTTCTAATATATCGCCGATTAGTTTAAATCGCAATCACCCGTTAACTAACACCGTTAAAACGATAACGAATTCGGCCGTGAACACGGCAAAAACGAATTCATTTTCGACGAGTCCGGAGAGTCAGCGAAATAGCGCGTCCAATAAATTATTCGCCTCGGTGAAGGGGGCGGCATTCGGCCTGGAGGCGTAAACTGGAACGGGTCGAATGCATATTACGTGTATACAACAATACAATACAACACGCATTCGCTTTGCCCGTCCTATATTGACGTGGATGTGTGTGTGTGTATGCGCGACTGTATTTACGTATACCGAGTAGGTAATAGGACGATAGGAAAAGTACAAAACGGCCTTTGATATACGGCGTACAATCTCGGAGTGCCTAACATGTCGTAATGGGTACTTTGGAAAAGGATGTGGGTGGAAGCGACGCGAAGGGATGTGTTTCGTAGGCTTTCGTACGCTGATGGGGTCGCTAGTAAAAGGGCACTGGCGTTAATAGGCCACTAAGGGCCACGCATCAATAACACTTGTGGTTCCGTTCTTATATATGCCAACTGCTCGCGTATTTCTGCTTATAGATATGTAACCCAAATATGTCACTGCGTTTGAAACTACGACAGAATTATGATAGCGTGATTTTAAATCATAGGATTTTGATAAAATAATAAACGATGTGCATTTCTTTAAGGTTAATAATATAATTTATCATAAAAAATAAAATAATATATTGCTATCTATGACATAATTTGATTTTTAACTTTAAGCAGGTCAATATGATTGTTATGTTATAAAATTCAGATTTAGTTACAGCAGAGAGTATATTTAAGAAATCAAATACTCTTGGCTTACTGTGGCAGTTTTCTTATCATACCTATGCTGTGCAGCGATGTATAAAAATATTTTGAATCAAACAAAAATGCGAATCAGCTTTTTCAATGTAACGAGAAATTTTCACAAATTCTAAATATGGGATCTTAATTTTACTGATTACAATAATAAAAACAACGACGAGCACCACGTTGGGACTGCCAAATAAATATGCTGTGTACTGAATGAATTAATTAAAAATTGCAAAACTGAATTAACAACGGAAAAGAAAAATTAAATTAGCTAGCGCAACGGAAATAATTTTTAAATTGAACAAAACCTCAGAGTTACCCTCCCGAATAACGGGGTGCCTACCACAGCAGTATAGTATTTCTTTCTAAATTTAATAACCGAGATATTTATTTCAAATTATCATCAATTCAACATTTTACGAAGCTTGTATTGTTACTATACATTTTGGTGGATGCGCCACGTGTTTCAACTTTTTTATTTCAAACTTTAGTAAATTTCATACAGACGCAATTTTAACCTTAAGACACCAATTCACTGGGAAAAAGAAAGCAGTTAAATGCTTAAATATTCCTAATTTTCCGCTGTAAAGCTGCAGTAGGTAGAGAACACCTGCCTACCTATAGTCTGTTTTTAAACTAGGAGGAGCGTTTTATATTCTCCGTGCCAATGCGATTGGTTGTTTCGCAGATAGGTTTACACAGACGAAATGCAAAATATTACAGTAAATTTGACATATCGATGTCAAACGGTTGACAATTTTCGTCTTTGCTGTTTTCGTTGTTCTATTGCACTGTCAAACGTAAACGACCCCGTTTTTTTTAAGAATGCAATAATCAGTAATGTGTAGGGGAGAGTGGGGGCACGCTCGGACACTAAACTTTAAAAACGGATTACATTGTTATTTAATGGGGTATGGAAAGTTTCTCACATACACTTTAATACGTACACATTTTTGTATGAGATGCTATATAAGAAATACGATAATGTTGCATTGTTTTTCTCGAATTTTTCAAATTTACCGCCAGAGTGGCCTAGTGATTTATCTGGTAATATTTACAGTGTAAATGTGGCTTTTTTCATTTGCTCCTCTTAGTTAGAAACAGACTATAGGATTAAATTTTTCATTCATGCGGCTTCTGTTAAATGAATTCAGTTTTGATGTCCGTTACTGAACACGCTAGAATTAAATTAGTGGCAATAGTCGTCTATCTCTGATTCTTCATTGATGTACAGCGAAAATAAAATTATTATGTTGCTCGCAATGTACAGTCCTGGTCTAAAAAATCAATAAATAAATTAGCACAATGTGATATTCGTTATATCTTAGAAATATAAAAACAAACAGAATTTATTAAGTAGTAAAGAAAATGTTTCTTTTTGATCTTTTTTTGTCGAAACCATTAGATGTTTTTGAATTAATACTTTACTTATTATTAACCACAGTTATAGTGCGATTCTATTGTATATCTTAGCGCCTGTAAGATTCTGCATAAGCATGTATTATGGATGCTTACAGACTTACAGATAACCTTACAGACGCTACAGATATGTACAGAATCTGACCGTTAGTTAGTAAGTGATAGCATTCATATGGTTCGTTTAATCGTTCCGTCCATTTGTGACCATTAGGTCTATTGTAGAGGGGATGTTATTTTATCCTACAAGTTCAGGCCCTTAAGGTAGCTCAGTATGTTGCTGAATAAGGATGTTTTCAGGTCTTCTAGGGAAGAATCAGCCTTTCCGAAGGATGCATACCTGATTCTTGTAGTAGCAAGGATATAATACTCAAAGGTTATAACAATAATATCTATTGACAATCACAATTTAAAACAATTGAAGATGGGTATAGGGAATGTTACAGCAAATAGGTGTAGAATTTAATTCTATATCCAAAAATATACAAGTTGTTTGGAAAAACTTAGTTTTGCAACTCTCAAAACTCCTTTATATATCACTAATTTTTAAACAACTGTATAATCCCACAGCATTTTTTACTACGTTTTGGTAAAGCAATGTTAGTACTTATTAATTTTAAAGTGGATGATTTCTGACATTTAAACCAAGTGAGAATTAATCAATTACATACACCATGTAAACGTCAAACTTTTTACAAAAATAGTAATATCTTAAAAACAATTGAAGATAGTAGATTTAAACCCTTAAGAGGGATGGTTGCAGTATACGCGAAAATTACATCGAAGTGGGCCAATGTGTCTCCCACTACCACGGTAGGCTAGCGTGTTATTCAGACGTAGACGGCCGTCATTTGCCGACTATTGAAAGTAGAAACATATGTAGAGAGCCGTCGCAGACAGACATCGGTTTACACACTTCGCCGCATTAAAAATTGGGTTCAAGAATATTTAATAATTATAGTAATAAAGTGTAGTATTATTCTAGGATGGCATCGCAAAATTAATACCTATGGTATTTCAAATCGAAATGAACTACCATTCATCTTTCTTAGGGTAAAAATTATGAAAATGAAATAATAAATAAAATAGGGGAGTTATTCCTCCCTAGTTTTAAGTAATAAAAAGAAACAAGCAGCTTAGGTAAACAAACAAAGAAAATAAAAATTGTGTTTCCTATTCTCTGTAAGCCATACGTAACAGCACCCTTCCATTTATATATATACAAGACATACGTCCGTTTATGCTTAGAATATCCATTATATTTTACCCGATGATCTTCGCTTAAATAACGCATGTGCTCTGTGTTGTGTTATGTTTTCGTTGAAAAAAAAAACACAAAAACACCTGAATAATTTTGCGTTTATTAGGTGGGGGTATGTAAACAAGTGATCCATGTAACATGCAATTTAAAAACTAAGTATATGCAATTCTGAAGGAAATACGTTGGTATTTATATTTAGGTAGATAAGTATTGCTGATAAGAACTTTTATGTACTTTTCATTTTAAAATGGATTCTAAATTTGTCTACATTAAATTTTTGGTGTCGGTATTATTTTAGTTAGCAATAAAAGAGGCAATAAATTACTGCAAGCTGAGCTAAACTAATTCAAAACTTTGTAAAATTAATAAGATGGCGGAGAGGGAGGGGAGTAGTTGGCCTGAAGTTGGCTCCACCATTCAATATTGTCACGAGCCGTCATTGGAGTCAGATAAAATTATCGTCAGAGAAGGAGCAATAAAACAATTACAGACGTTTAAAGTGACTTTCTTATGTCTTGAAATTCACTGTACTTGAAATTGAACTCACTCGAGTATGTACCTTGTGATCCTTACCCGAGTATATTGTGTACTATCAGTATCAATCGAGTACCTATATAGAGCTTACCGTCGCATCGTTACTGTCACTCATTTGAAGTAGAAAGGTTAAATATTCCGATAATTTGGAATAATGAGAGTTTTGAGTTGCTTTTTTCTCATTTCGTCATTTCGTTTGCCATAATCATTCAAAAAAATGTATTAAACAATAACCCGATTTGCTTCTTTTATCAACAATCGCATGTGCACACCCTTCACGAAACTCCCTATCCTTTAAATCCTTAAATCCGCGCAGAGGACACCTGTACAGAGACACAACCGCCGCGCTCACCTGTAGACAATAGCGGATGACGCCGCCCCGCAACTGATACCGCCCCACCTCGGCGATTATTATCGCATTTAGCAACCCCTCTTCTCATACTGTACACCGCTGTCAACGGGCAAGCACGTGGTCTGTCTCCCGCACATACCACCGAAACAACTCGAACACGAGGAAAAAGCGGGCCGCGTGTCTTTATGCGTCGACGCGACGCTAAACCGCTTCCGAAATAGACGCTATTTACGGCGGGTTTTGCCCGCGGGTGGTGATCGCGTATACGCAATTCTGAAGTTTTCCAAACTTTCCGATGGCACTTCGAGATATCGGCGACTTCGAGTGAGGCATCGGAGTTACGATTCGACGGCAATCGCAAACCTGTTGAGCCGCATCGTGAAACTTTGGAAAGGTACGTAAACATTGTGATTATTTCCAGGTATTTATTACTGTCATTGCTTTATTTAATTTCTATTCGAGATTCTGGACGTCTTTTGAAATGTGATATAGAAACAAATACGCTTCCTTGGTTGAAAACACGGGTGGCCAACCCAAGTGATCTTTCGTGTCATTTTGAAAATGCATTATAGGCATAGGTCTCTGGCCATTACTTTTTTACTTTTAAATATTTTTTAATAAAAATCGATACATTTTATTCATTATAACTTTTCAATTATTTAACCTGTTATAATTTATTATTCTACTTAGTTATTGTTTATCATTTCCGGTTTTACTGGAAATATTGTCGAATTTAGAATGTTAAAGGGAATACGATATATTTTGGAATATTTGAATCCCACGTAATTACTTGTCAATTTTCGTATGTAACCTTAACCACGAAAAATTTGAATTTTGGTTTTTCAATGCTGCAACTACGCTAAAAATATTCCTAAACGTTAACATAACATCAAAAAATTATAAATGTTACAATCTCCTGATCTTTCGTTTATAATTAGGTTAGGCTTAGTGATAAATAAAGTGCGATTATAAGTAATAAGCACTTCGCAATTCAATTTAAAATTGTGATTTTTTTACCTACATTAAAATTATTCTTTCACTACCGATATCAGTTAAATTATTAGCCACCTTCAGGTTATATTGTAAATAATTAAATATAACAGCTAATTAAAAAATTAAAAATTTCAAGACAAAAAGTAGAAATATCACAAGCGACTTTTTGTCTTCAAATTGATCAATTTTCTAGTTTCTTAATTGACCATTTATTCATTATTTACAGTTTCACCTGGAGAAGACTAATAATTTAGCCAAAACGTGTAGTTAAAGAATAATTTCAAATTTATTCAAAATTATTTAACCTGTGTTTAATTAATATTATTTTTTCATTCCTTGGGTATGCCGGTTTTTGTTTAATTATAAAGATGTTCTTTTTACGTTTCAGAAAATTTATTGTTTCCTTTTTCACATTTTATTTTTTATCATTAGTTATTTCCATCTTTTTTGTTTTCACCTTTGGGGTGTTGTCAATAATTTTTTTTTAATTACATTTAAACTTAAAATTGTATAACACGCTTGTACATTTTACAAATCAACTAACAAATATATACTGCTTTGACAACACCCCAAAGGTGAAAACAAAAAAGATGGAAATAACTAATGATAAAAAATAAAATGTGAAAAAGGAAACAATAAATTTTCCGAAACGTAAAAAGTACATCTTTATAATTAAACAAAAACCAGCATCCCCAAGGAAATGTAAAAATAAGAATAATTTCAATGTAGTAAAGATATCACAAGGTGAACTAATTAGGAAGGTATTATTACCACACTTCTCTTACCACAAATGTTCAATGTTTCATAGGTCTACTAGGACATACCTAAAGTACACTTTTCAATTTTTTTTTACAAAACGTGTTTTGTTTTTAAATGGAACCTAATGAATCATCTGCCTTAAGGGAGTCGGTGCTCATTGTTATTTACTATGAAAAGCTGTATTCTTTATTTTCTTTTTTTTGGAAACCACTCCATCAAATCGATTAAAATTTTCCGTACTTGTTTTTTGATATCTAAAGGTAATTTATAGCTGAGGATTTAAAAAAAAAAATCTCTTGAAAAGAGAAGTTACAAAACTTCAAAAATAGATGTTTTCCTTTTCAAATTCAATTTTTTTTCTGACCCTGCCAAATAAAAGCCAAAAAGTTGTCAGTCTTAATTAAACATGATGCGCTTATGTACATATTAAAAAAAGAAAAATGACAATACGTTAATTAACAGCTGAGAAAAAGAAACATAAAGAATACAGTTTTTCCTATTAAATAACAATAAGCACCGACACGCTTAATCTAAAAGAAAAGCTTTTGCCGGTTCCAATGACACCAAGCCATTTTTTTATAAAATTTTGATCAATGTTTCTATAATATTGTTTTCTATGTTCGAATTTTTTTTTTTTAGCTAAATTTTCTTTTCATTTCAAATCCAATTGTTATAGGATGCCATTCACTGAGATGTATTCTATTTAGGAAACGATATTAAAGAAACGTTGATCAATTTTTTTTAGATAAGAAAGAACTTTTACACACACAACGATCACAACCAATTGATTTAGTAACTATTGTTTAATTCTATATCAGTGGGCAACTTTGCTATTACATCCTTATTATCTCCAATTTTAATGCATATGGATATATTTGGCATTTTTAATTTACAGAGAAATGACTTTGAACACTAATACAAAGCAAGTACTGGTATCATTGGAATCGGGAAAAAATTCTAGTTTAGATTAATGCGGAAGCCCGAGTCGTTAGTGTACTTTGTTACGTCCTACTAGGCGCATAAAACAAGAGATTGGAACAATTCTGTTTTCTCGATATTAGGTTAATGGTTAAGAATATTTTAAGTGTATTTGCAACACTTTATACTATTCAAATTGCTGGAAACTGGAAATAAAAACAAATAAAAACAAATTATATGTTTTCGGACCCAGGAAAAATTAAATATGCCAAAATATGCTCCAATATGGTGCTCCATTTCAAATTTTAAATTATGAAATTTTTAAAAATTATACGAGAGAAAAATTGAAACTAGTAATCATGTATTAATACATTTTGTGAACAAATGAACGAGTTTTTTACTCTTTTTTCCCCTGCAATATTCATCGTTTATTGGATACTACAGCAAAAAAAGTTATGAGCTGGGATATCTGGAACTATTAATTTGAAGGTAACGTTTTTTAAAAGTTTGAATTTGTAATAATTTCGAAAGTGTTTCGTTTTCTTGTTTTTTGGATTATGTAACTTGAAATGTATCCTCTTATTTTCAATAATCATGAAGTGAATGTTTTTTTTTGCAAAATATAGGGATTAAATAAGTGAGACTTTAATTGATATAATATACAGAATGCAATGGAATGGAATATATGAAAATGGATTTGCGTCTTCATAATGTATATTTGACTAAATTTGCAAAAACCTATCTCCTATATTTATTTTTCTTTATAAACTTCAAACTTTTATTTTTGCAAGACAATTTCTTTGAAATATTTACTCAAAATAATGCACAAAACAAAAACCTTGCAATAAATCACATTAAAAACAAAAGTAGGTAATACATAAAATAAAAATATTTGGTGTTGTTGCAAAATTAATACGGCGGTTCACGAAAAAATCAGAACTGTTTAGCCCAATGGAAAATTAGGGGCTCTATTTTGGGCTTATTAAAAAAATAGCAATTTCGCGTTCGCCGATTGCATGATCTACCAATAAATGTGTGGAATTTTAAATTGTGACATTGTGTTTGACTGGAATTATTTTTACAAAAACATCATCTCCAAAGTCTGAATTTGTGCAAAATACTCTATAATTATAATGTCGTCAAAAGATGGTGAATTTTGGTCATTTCAAAATCAAGATCTAGTGTAAGTTGTCTGTAAGGATCCCATTCTATGTATTAAATAATCTGTACAAATAGACTATTTAATACATTTAATTTAACATAGAATAATTGCAACGATAAACACGCACAATGTCACCTAAACTAAGGAACATGTAACCAAGAACGAACACGTAGCAAATTTTGTTAACGAGTAACCGCCGGAAGTCATGCTCTCTCAAGCTAAAATAGTTCTTCTAGTTTTCGAGGTTTCTATAACCTATAAACATACATTCAAACGAATAACAGCTGTGATGAACCACCATGTCAATCTGATAGGTAGCAAATTTTAAATGAGCGCGCGCAATCGCCATCTTTTTTGAGTTTACTCTAGCCAATAGTTGTTAATAAGAAGTCTGAAGCTCACGAATTTTCTCCGCTGTAATAGTCTTACTATAGCTTGCTTTAAATATAGTCATTCTCATGCCAACAAGTTGAACAAATTACTCCTTCTGGGTGTAACACTTCTAATGTCATCATTGAGTATATTGTTACATAATACTCGAGTATACACAAAATATTATAATTTTATATTCGCAGTTTTTTACTTGAGATATCTCATTCATGGGCATATTCATAAATTGATATAAACTACGTACCAAACAAATTGCAACATCTTGAAGGAGCTGAGTCACAAAGCTGGAATGTTAGTAAGTTTCAAGTAGTAAATCATAACAATGAGCAAAAATTTATCGATAAAATGTCACATCTCCACGATTGTTTACGCACTATCTAACTCTGTCAGGCATGCTCTGAATAAGATGATCAATGGCATCTTGGGAGATTTCATCCCAGGCTTGCTGTAAATGACGACGAAGTTCCTGCAAGATGCTTGTGGTAAACGCCTTATTTTTGTAGCCATCATATCCCACATATGTTTGATTGGGTTTAGGTTTAAATCCGGAGAGCGAGCAAGCCAAGGGACCTCTTCTTCACGTATAAAGTTCTGACTTCTGACAGATGATTATCAGCGAATTTTTACATGCAGCTTGTTAAGATTTCAGCTTAATTTGGACGGTAGTTTATTATTACTTGTATATTTTTACATAAAAATATCAACTGTTTATCATAAGTTGTAAGTATTAATTTACATAAAACGAATCGAAAGTATCTTTTCCCAAGTGTAGCTTTAAGAATTTGAAAACTTAGCTATCTAAGTAAATCTATATTTGAAGTAGAACTTATGGAGATAGCAGTAGACATTTTTCCCTAAAATGAAGTCTTTACAATATAATCCATTTTCCAGCACCTTTTTTCTCCATTTTTTTTTTTTTTCGTAAATATGTCAATACCATCTGTTACTTCAAAAACCGAAGCCGGCGAAAGCCCCGACGCACCGCTAAATATTAATAAGTAATGAACCGTGTACGGTTGCGGGGCCACCGCCACAATCAATTCGAATTACGAGCGACAAATATCCATCTCTCTGCCGGCGTTCGCAACACCGCAAACGCGATCACGTCCGCTTGAAAGAGGGTTGTTCCGTGACCCCTGTCCCCCTACACGGGTCACGGATACCGCGTGACATATGTAAGTTTGTGTCATTTCCGGCAGTTGCATTTCCGTCGCCAACATGGCGCAAGCAAACACACGCGATGCATGCGTTGTATCTAACTTTGCAGGGCGCGATACTTTTTTCCCGCGTCGTCGCGTCGATGGGAAAACACCCCCCGAAAACCGAATGTGTTCTTTTGAAGACAGTTTATGTGTTTTTATTTAGCGGCGATGATGTCGTTAAAGCAACCGCGTAAAGATGGGAGATTACCGCGGGTTATTTTTAGGTCGTTTAACCCTCATGGATGATTTTTTTTCTGTTGTTTTTGTTTTGTAGCGCACATAAAGGGAGAAAGAAAATGTTAAATGGACCATAGAACTGCAATACGAACAATTTTTAGTTTTAAATAGGATCAATTCTTTGATGTGTTGTGTTCTTTGAAAGCGTAAAAAATATTAATTTGTTGTAGTAGTCCAGGATTTTTAGACATCCGCTCCGCAAAAAATCCTGATAATTGAATTTTCGATTGGATTATGTCAGATATGTCAGTATTACCAATAATCGTTGTTTTTCTTCACCTGACGGCAACTTTCATTGTGCTGGAACTCAGCAACTATCGATTTAACAAAAAAAAGTTTTCCACAAAAATTGTAGAAAATGTTATGCTCTACAACATTGATCATCACCTTTTTTTTCGTATTTCCAAGAATTATCGAGATATTTTCCAAAAAACAAAAATTTGTCTTTTTAATCGACTATATCTCGGCAAATATTAACAATAGAGAAAAAAAGTTTCAAATAAAAAAGATGGGAAATTGTATCTTCTACAAAAGAGATCCTCACAATTTTTAACGTAAAACTCACCGTTTCCGCAATATTTGTAAAATGGCGTTTTTCAAGATGGCGGCTAACGCTAGCGGTTTCGGTCGACACAAACTTGGTTTTATACTTAGGGGCACCCTCTGACATAATCCAATCGAAAATTCAATTATCAAGATTTTTTGCAGAGCGAACCCGTTTTTTTGGTGTTAAAATTCCTGGACTATGGCTAATTCAACAAAACTAAGTATTTAATCAAACATGTATACTGTCTTAGAGCTGATTGAAATTGCACACTGAGAAACGACAGACAATATAATAAATGTTGTTGAGCTAACCAAAATTATAGTTTACAGCTAATCTAACAAAAAACACGAAGCAAAGACAACCATATTATTTCGGTTACTTCTATTTTTAAAATTAACGTAACCCAGTAATATAATTTGAGCAATAAGTGTTGTCCGATTAACAAAGTGACCGTTAGTAAACAAACAGGGGTTAAACTAACTAAAATTGCAGCTAATTTAATGGAATTATAATGTTGAAATTACTCTTTTCCCAAACCGTGTCTTCACTTTTCTAAACAGTTCTCTGATCTAAAAATTATTACAGCAAGGTTTGTAACCATTTAGTAACCAATACGTTAAATATATATACAGGGTTATTATTGTATAGCACTTTTCAAAATAAAGGGGTGAAAGATATACATGAGTAATGCTATAATACAAAAATTACGGTTCTATGGCATGTTGTAATTTTCCAAATTTTAGGGCCCAAAATGCAGTTAAAGACGGCCCACATCTGTGTTTACCGTATGTATGCACATAAATCTGATAAGAAATGAATTTCAACCATCTGTAAGTAAACATCGAAAAAATTAAATGCTAGGCATAGTGAATTCATTCAAAGCAGATTGTTATTACACAAGATTTAAACTGAATAAGACGAAGTACCAGAATGCAAACAAAGCAGTCAGTGTTTTTTTTTTTATGATGTGCTTTTGCCATGAACTCGTGTATCACGTAAAAATAGTAGTACATTTTAAAGGTTAAATTTGTTTTAAAATAAACTTATTATGTTTGCAATAAAACTAATATATGATTGTTAACTTTATGTAGCGTGTTTCAAATCTATACGCTGCCATTGCAAACGCATGTATCCACTGCGAATAGCAAGTGCACACTAAATGTAATCCCAACGTTCAAAGTGTAGCGACAACCGATGGTTCACCGGTATGCTAAATGAGTCAGGGCCGGACTCGAATAAAGAAAAATCATTTTCTCGGTACTGCGTGTACTTTGAACCGCAATTTTTTGTATATAGACATTGCTCATGTATATCTTTAACCCCTTTATTTTGAAAAGTGCTATACAATAATAACCCTGTATATTGCTATGTAATATATGTTAAATCATGCATAAAATAATAACCTACATCTTTTATTTTGTGTACAGAGTATCCCACTGGGTTTTGATTACAACTCTATTTTGATTTTAAC
>RXPK01004817.1:0-53784 GCA_004143645.1 Protaetia brevitarsis
ATTCGACAAAGATAAAAGATTGTTTGAATATGAAGGTTTAGATGAATTATCTAAATGATCGCAGGCAAACTTTAAAGGAGCAGTTCTTTGTCTCAGTTTTAAACTCAACAGTATCATTACTTGAAAAGATATTCGGAATTAAGACAAAATAGTAAAATCTTTTAAGTTATACTGAATATATAGAAATTAAAGCCATGAAATGACGACTATTTATTATAAATTGGCTTGAACCCTCACGGTATATTGAATTGTATATATCCTAATAAATTAATTGACACGTCTCCAAACGTTGTTATCACTTTGCGAATCTTACTGGTATTGGTTGCTTCAGGAGAAGGAAGTTTCTCTAAACTAAAGGTAGTAAAACATTATATACAATCTACACATCTTCCAGTTTTGTACTATGCGTTAGGTTTATAAATAAACTGGATTTTGTATTTGTTTTAACGTTTTTGCATATAATATTTTGGTAGGCTGAATAGTAAAACAGCATTTTAAATAACAACTCAAGAACATACTAACAATTCAGAACAAATAACAATAAATATTTAAATTTTGGATATACCTTTACCGTTTATATGGACCTTTAACGGTAACAGTAGGGAAAACCCTAACCTTTTACCTGATGGGTCAATTAGGATTGGGGCGTATTATATCAACAGGAATAACAATGAATTAAGTATTAGCAAATACCTAAACGAGGATTACCTATTATGCAAATTACCGCTCCAGTTTGTTGCGAATTCATTTCCGAGTTAAATTAAACAAGTTTTCTGTTCTGTAGTTTGAACGCATATCCCATTTATTATTAATCAAATTAACTGGTCACTTGAAGAAAATATATTAAATCTAAGATTTCTTCTGAAACGTTTAACAAAATGAATGCAATATAACCGCATTTCCTTTTATTATAATTTATATATTTTAAAGATGTGTCTTGTCTCTGATACTTACTTTAGTGAATTGCCTTGTGATTGACCGATTTTCTTATAGTTTTCTGCAGAAACAGCACAAACCACTTTACTGACACCACACGAATACCGTTTCGTACGGAATACCGATTGTACCGGCAGTAGTAGAGCGCGGTCGAAATCTACGGCCCTAATTTTCTTGTGCGTGCGTTTTATTATCGGTAACACCAAAGTAATATACGCGGCTATGGCTCCAAAATTCTTGAGCGCAACGTCAAGAACCGGACGTTAACAGTCGAGGAGCAACGGTACTTCGTGACGTGCAGCAAACGGTGTATTATAGCGTATACAATGTAGTAAGTGAGGACGTACTCTCTGTTAGGTTGAGCGTGGACCACCTCTCCGATGGCATATCGAGCGATAACTGGAACTGATTATCGCGTGGGTAAGGCTTAAGTAAGCAGGTAAATGAAGGTGCAGGTATTATACCTGTAATTAGGAGCAAAATTATGATAAACTCTATTGAGCATCCAACAAAAACCCTAGAAATTTCTGTAGAAGTATGAATAATAGATAGATAAACTGGAACTACATCCTCTACTATGGATTTCATTTTATGAAAGATAGCCGGATAGAAATAAAAAAAAAAAAATAGGTGCTAAAAATATAAATGCTATATGTTCCGATTTTGTAAGGTGTGTCCCGTTGTCCCGGCGAACACATTAATTGTCCCGGTATGCAACTGATTATAAAAGAATCGGAAAATTCTTAATTAGGTGAGTTAGTTATGCCAGAATTACTGTACTAGATCGAGAGCTCTGAGAAGTATGACTGGGCAAAGAAAAATGACCCTGAAGCAGATACCTACTATGAGCCAAAACTATAAAGCTTATATAATTAAAATTCATTCTAGTTATATTAACTTTTAAAACATATATAGGTATATACATATATGTGAAATTAAATTAAAATTATTGTTATTAGGTATGTACTGTCTTTTTTTGATTGTTAGTAAATTGCCTCCCCACAGGTAGTAGGAAAAAGGGTCGAACTTAATTGGTCTCACAAATAGGTAAACTGCCTCCCAAACCTTAGTAATCGTAAACTCCAACTATTATTGTTTTATTACATATTTATCAACCGGGAGCTAATTTATATGTCAGATAGCTCAAAATTATGGGAGACAATTTAACGATTATTAACAGTTGCTCTTTATCTCGGGAGGCAATTTACTGGTACCCCTTTTTTTTAATTCTGTTGTCAGGGTCGGCATTCCGACAGGTATGGCATCCCTAATTTATAGTAATCTATAGTGATCGGCTTAAGTATTGCAACATATGGAAAATTATTTTATTTTATTCATTTTATTAAAATATCGTACTTTTTGTGGGGAATGTTCTAAATGTGTTTTAACACATATCACGTGATCATCAGAATGCAAATTTAAAAAAGTATGCCATGAATCAGTAAAATATGAGGTAATATGACTTGATATCCAAAATGCATTTGAAAAAGTTGCTCCGCATTTACTTTTGAAGTATTTTAAAAAAAATTGTTAACACATTAAAAACATTATTCTTCCAAATATATTTTTTTTAAATAAGTTAAACATTTCAATTTTTTCACACTCAGTAGCTAATTGGAGCATGATATGAAGTTACATCATTTTTTAAAGCACAGATAAAATTAAGTTATATACACTGAAGAACCGATTCATTTGATAATACCAAATTCTGTTTAAGCTAACTAAATATTGAGTTAAATATGGGCAAACAAATAATTGGTTAATTCAATCAAATTATTTATTCATTCACCCTTTATTTATTCGAAATAACGAAATATTTTGTTGGATTAACTAATTTTTCATGATAAAATTTGGTTAAAATTATTTTACTGTCCTAAATAAATTGGTTTTGGGTATTGCCTTATAGCATGATATAAGGCAATATCCAAATGGCACGTATATTCTGAGAATATTCCTACAAAGCACAAGTAAAATAACCATCATATCTTACTCAATGTTGGAAGTTGATTTATGTATGGTGACATAACCTAAGAAAAATTGTAGACGTACTCTTCTCATAGAGGAATTTATTTGAAACTATTTAGATAGACTGCAATTTCGTTTTTTGTTACAAATCTAAAAAAAATCTCTTGTTTCCTTTTAGATGCCGCTATAAAAATACATTGCAAGGCGACTGTTGCGAACATGGAGGCTGTTGTGAGAATGACTAGTACATAGTAAAGGCCAGAGAGAGATTCGAAAAGAAGAAACAATGAAAGCATGAATGTTGAATAAAACTTATGTTTAATTAAGCAATATACATTTTTGTTAAATTTTATACTTGTTGATTTTTGTCTTAGTCCTAATACCTTTTAAATTAGAAGACAAGTTTTGAATATATTACAGTAACTTCTGTTAGTTTACATTGTGTAAATCGTATGTGGGCAACGACCGGCTCGCGAGACATTTTGAAAAACCCAATTAAAAAAAATATTTATCACGATTTAATTATAATGTTGTACCTATTTTTTTCATTTCATTTTCTTATTTTAATAAATTGCATTATAATAACATTGTCGTATTGTTTCATGTCTGATATCTATCGCTAAAAGTTTATGAAACACTATTTAAAATACACTACTTTTAAACGCGGCCCGCGAACGTATTATAATACATTAAAGTTTGGCCCACAACATGTCAAAGGTTGCCCATACTTGGTGTAAATGAATTCTGCAGAATAGTCCTTTTTTAACGTTTCAGCTACTATTACAGCTTCTAAGTTTAGCTTCAGGTTGGTGCTGGCCACCCAAAAAACAGAAGTGTATTGCTGACCGAACGTGGGATTCCTCCGAATACCGCTGAATGTAGATACCGAGACGATCACGACATCCGAGTCTGTGAGGTACCTAGGAGTACACCAGAACAGTCCGTATCACGTACTGGGACCATATTTGCTTCGTGGCGAATAAAGCGGCTCAGAAGGTCACTCTACTTAGCCGACTGATGGCCAACGTCGGTGGGCCATCGGTAACTAAACGTCCAGCTTCTGATGTCGATGTCGGAGTCCATTCTCCTCTACGGCAGTGAGATCTTGGCAGACGCGCTTCGAAGAGAGAAGTACCGCAAGAGGATGGCCGCAGTCCAAAGAAGGGGAGCTCTCCGAATAGCAAATTTCTGCAAGACGGTCTTGGAGGCAGCGACCCTAATTATAGCAGGAGTAATTCCTATAGACCTTCTAGTCAAGCAGAAAAGGCAAATCTACCTGGACAAGCTGGAAGGCGAATCAACAGGCAAGTGGGATATGAGAGAGCGTACCATGCAACCCTGGCAGGAGCAATGGGACGCGGACACCAAAGGCAGATGGACGGATTGATTAGCGATCTTTCAGTCTGGATGGACAGAGATCACGGAGAGGTTGACTATTATCTCACTCGGATGCTGACGGGGCACGGGTACTTTAACGATTACTTACGCAAGATGGGGAAAGTGGATAGGGTCTCCTGTCGGTACCAGGACAGCGACTGTGACGGTATTTGCCATACATTCTTCGAATGCGTAAGGTGGGAGTCGCACAGAAACCAACTGGAACGAGATATCGGAGTACTCACACCAAATCGGGAAATCTAATTCGGGTAATGCTGCAGGACCGGGGCGCATGGCATAGGGTCTCTGCCTTCGCGAAGACGATTTTGACCGCTAAGAAGCAGAGGATGGACGGATGCTAAATATGGCACTCCATCTCGAAGGACTGTGAAAAACGATACCGAGGTGGAATCTTGCTCGACGGGGGATTTCGAATCCTCAAGGATACTCCAACGCCTTATTCCAAACAAGAGCCGACAAGGCCAACGGAATGACAATTTTGAGGTCCGCTGACTACCAACAAGAAGTTCAAACTTTGTTAGGCTCCACGAAATGCAAAAAAAAAACTTTCCTAAGGATCTTACGAAGCAGATACTTAGTAAAACCAACCAACTGATTAAGAGTTCTTTAATTTAACAAGGGATAATAGCCCAAATACCTTCTCCAGAAGAGGTGTCGTAATATGCCCTGAAGGAAATATTGGAGGTGATAGGGAGCCGTCGAGCTAAGAATGTAACACCGCAATAGCAGGCGGAAGCAGACGCCCAAGTTTTGAATTGACTCCAGAGGAGTCGCCCAAGAAGCAGAAAACTCGACCTTGACAATCAGAAGGCTCAGTTTAATAACGAAGAGTCTAACTCTTCGTTGCTCTCTTCAGCCAGGATGGCTTCTCATCGTCTGTGCTGATAAAGAAGCGCCGAATAGCTAGTAAGTACTGTTGGTAATCTAATCAAATCTTTGGAAAGCGCAAGAATCAGGACGGCTCTTGGATAGAATATACACTACGCATTGCATATATTCCGGATGAAGGGAGTAGATAACTCCTTCAGAAGTGGTATTAGCACGAGTGAGAACTATGAACCACTCACCCTTTTACTACATGGAGTATAAAGTTATACGTAAAAAATATTCGCCTATTACCGCGGTGACATTAAAGTTAAAATTTATATACGCCGATTGCGGACGAAACTGCGGATTTATTACTAAATAGGTTATTCCAGGGGACACAGTTATAGATGACGGAGAGAAGCATCACCATATTAGGCGAGTGGAGAATCTAATGATGCACATGATTTAGGTTTTTCTGATTCTGAAATAGAGGTTGCTTTTAGATATGATGAATCCACGTAAAGCGGCGTGGTATAGACGGTATCACTACTGATATTGTGTTAAGGGCTTAAGAAACAGTACCGCATTTTTTCGTGAAACTTTTTAAATAACTGTTTAGATAAAGGCACTTTTGAGGCTCGCTGGAAAAGTCAATTAGTTAAGGTTATTCCTGAGTGGGTAAAACTGATATGATAGTTCCAAGTAATTATAAATAGAATAGAAGTTTTACACAGTGAGGTCGTAAATTGTACGCTCTCCTCCCCGCGCCCCTTCATGAAAGGAATAGGATAGAGCAATGAAACAAAAACGAGGTGGAATTAGAGACAATAATAACCCCTATAATGAAAATATCACAAAATGTCTGTAATTACACCTCGCTTTCAAAAGCTATGAAGGGGGGCTACAGTTTACGACCTCACTATACATGTATCTCAGGATTATTTCATATAATAAATTAAATTTTAAAGCTCATATTCAGTATGTTGCCGCGAAAGGTAGGGAAATGAGTATTAAAGTTAAAACTCGTCGGGTGCTATTTACAGAAGCACTATGGAACCAACAACGTTATACGCGAGGGCAACATAAGCGGACGCCTGTAAAATTTTAAAAAACGGAAAAATTAATCGAGGCACAAGATTGTTAACGGTTACGCCCGCGAATGTGTGTTCATCTGTTTTGGGCCGATGCGGCGTGCGTTATTTCGGGTATATATTAATTGGTTTATGTTTGTGGGCACTTAAATTTCGTAGGGACGCGTATAAAAAAGTGCTTGAGGGTTTAATTATGGTAACGGAAATTAGATTAGAATCGGGCGATTCAGAAAGACGAATAAGGGGCTAAATTTATTCCGCGGCATTAAAAAGTATTACTTATAACAAGTTTAGAGGCACTTTTGGAGAGCGTTTAGAAACTTTTACGGATGGGTCGAAGGGTGAGACTGGTACGGGGGCGGTTGTTGTTTATAATGGGGGTATTGAAACATATAATCAAAAGCTTAAGTTAGGGGATCGTTGCAATAATTTTCAAGCAGAATTAGTTGCAATACATCAGGCAGTAAGATATTAGGCGCGATTTTAGGGGAGGGTTAGGAAATTTTATCCGACAGATTTCTGATTAGATACCTGGAATATGTTACGTCCGCGTGGTGTAAAACTTTTTCGACTAGGGCACACGTAGGTAAAGTCAGTAACGAGAGGGCGGATCAATTAGCAGAAGAGGCGGAATCTAGGGAGGATAGTGCGATAATTAAGTATGAATTAATGTCGGCTAGCGTAGTTAAAAGAGCGTTTAGGGTAAGCTTGATAGTGATTAGCAAGGTTGGAGGGATATAGCGGGGGTTACACTTAACGGGACATACACTAAGAAATCGGTCGGTAACGCTATACGTTTTAGAGAAATAAGGGTTAATTTGTCATGTCATGCGGTAGAAGTTATAACCGATTACGGTAATTTTATATCATTTTTATGTAGAATTGGGAGGGTTAATGATTCACAATGCGAACGTGGTGGAATAGATACGGCTATATTTTATTAGGACATTAGCTAAGAGGTTAAATTGGACACGACGTGAAACAGATATTAGAGATAACGGGTTAGTCGATGATTTTTTAGTAAAGCTGCTAGAAAATTACGGCATGATATTTAGATAGTTACTAGAGGAGTACGCATTTATAAATGAATATTTCATACCCTTTAGTGGCCTGAATTAGTTTACATTACATTATAGCTATTGGCATATATAGCGTGTATAAATAAAAACCCAAAATATATATCTCTAATCTTATTACTACTGATTATAATAATTAGGATGAAGTTACCTATTATTGAATATTAGAGTGGCTACTTCTGTTGTTTTATTTTATTTTTAGATCATTACTGATCCATCCTTCTGCCGTTTCAATTTAAAATTCATAATGTGCGAAGAACGAAACAGTTATCTGAAGACAGCACGGCTGACGGAATTGAATGGACGTGTAGGCTGCCTCTTCCAAGCTCAAGAAGGAAATAATAATAATAATATTTGCTGGCTATCAGTAACAAGGTCTGGGACTATTTTTCAGGTCCTGCTCTCTGAGTAAGGTTTTTTCATGGTTTTTCCTTACTCCTTGGCGAATGCTGGGAGATAACTAAAGTCGTTCCATGGGCGCAAACATAATTATAAGTGACAGCTGACTGATTTATCATATTTTTGTTATTATCATTAATAATTTTTGGGATAATTATTTAGTTAGAGCAGGAACATTTCAATTGTTATGGAATTCATATGGTACTTAGAATAGGGAGTCTCGTGTAGTATCTTTAGGTGGAGCACGAGGTCCAAAGTTCATTGTAATTATTTAGCTTTTTATAAATAAAATGTGTACAGAATCATGGAAATTTAAATTTATCGCTTACTGAAGTTTTCTTGTAAACCATTTTCGGTGCAGGTGGTGAGTAAAGTTTTTGATAGATTATTGACAAACAAGAAATAAATCTACGATTGTTTCGTTTCTCTATAGTAAATAAAACTTCCGAACTTATAGGGACAAACCACGAAACAAACAAACTAATAAATATTACCGATATTACGAACTAATTCGTATTTTCCAATTCTCAAAATCAAATATTTCTTAAGCAGAAGGCTAAAATTAAAAAAATTATATATAGAAACATTACATCATTAATAAATGCCTTTTTAAACCGCGTAATTTGAACTATACAGTTACAACTTAGCGTATCAGAAATTCAGCGCGATTTTGCTGGAATAAACATCACTAAGCAGGCCATCGCAACACTGTAATACGAATATGTAATAGCGATATCTACATTCACGCATCTTTTTATTCGGCTTATGAAAAACAGTTTGCGTAATATCGTATGCGGTTTACGGTATTTATTTCTTATTCTTATTATTTTTCTATGTTACATGTTCGCTTAATGTGCTACTGGTAAGCAAAAACTACAACTCTTCATGTTGCGTTTTTTACACAGCATAAGCCAGCTTGCTATGGCAAAACGAACTAAAAAGAAATAACCTATTGACGCATATATTAGGTCAATAAACTCGTCTAACACATGTTTAGGTATGTATATTAGTACCGTTTATTTTATTTTGTTAACAAAGTTACAACGCTGAGCAGGTTGAGTTTTCGAACTTCTATATATATATATATATACGTAATGTTGATTTGTGACTTTAATGATGGTAGTACTAAATAATTCTTGGGATTGCAGTCAGTGGGCAAAATAAAAGAGTAGTCTTTTTTTATACCAAGCTTTCGATCTTTATTTAAATCTTCTTCAGGGTAATTAGTTGACATTAGTTGAAGGTAGCATCTCCAAAATAATACAAAATGAACTTTTCTTGAAAGTCATAGTTGGTTGATAACTTTTATGTTGAAATAATTAAGTAAACGTTGCAAAAAAAAATATTATATGTGAATGAAAATTTTAAATTAAATGTGAAACTTTTTTCTATGCGGGTTGACACAAAATGATTTTTTGTTGTTGTGACCGTCCGTTGTGCCAACGTCCTTTTTACAATTTTAACCTAAAAATTTTAACGTGTAAGTTTCCGATCCCATGATGACTTACAATTAGTCCAAGCTTTCCATTTAGTTTTTCCATTTTCCCTTTCCCCTTTTTTGACTCTTTAACGTAACTTTGTTCTCCTTAATTCCATAACTCTTTTCCTTTTTAAGGATTTATCATCCTAATTTAACGCCAGTGCTTCACACGTGTCAACCCACATAGAAAAAATTTCACATTTAATTTCAAATTTTCATTCACATATAATTTTTTTTTTTTTGCAACGTTGGGTGAATGATCGTGAATACTGATGGGTGAGTGTAAGCATATTGGGTCATCCGTTCGTTATAGGCGGCTTTCCACGCAACGTCCCAGTTTTGATAAAGTAAGTCTCTATTTATGATGTTAATTATGTCGTTCTCACTAAGATTACCTTTATATAAACATCCTTAAAAATAAAACATGGCTTTATAGATTCGAAGTAAGTTACTGACTTTCCCTCTGCTTTGTAGAAACGCGTATAGAAGTTCACTGAATATCTAAATGCTTCACATAGTAAAGGCGAATTTTTCCTTTGCCAATATACCTCGGTCAGATCTAATATGCTGAGAGTTGATATATCACGTAATGGAGACAATATCGCTCATTTTTGCTTTTTGATATATTTTATGGCAAGCATTTGTCGTCTCAACGTCAAAGATAGATTATTTGCTTCTATTTGTAGGGCATTGACTGGAGTAGATCCCATCGCACTGACACGTATTCGAAGAGCTTTATTCTATATAACATCCAGCCTATGTAGGTTTTTAGACGAAGTGCTACTATATAGTGTGCATCCATAGTCAATCACTGATCTAATATACCCCTTGCATACATTCACGGCGGTTGAAAAATCCAAGCCCCATCGTACTTTAGTTATTATTCTTAATATATTTAGTGCTTTCTCACACTTAGAAGTCACAGCATTTATATTGAATCCCCATTTTAATTTGCTGTCGAGATTTAAGCCTAAATATTTAATGTATTGCGGTATAGCGAAAGTGCTGTTGGCGAGCTTTATATTATCAGTCGGTATTTTTCTAGAGCGTGAGAAGAACATAGCATTGGTCTTATCGGCTGAAAGCTCTAATGCATTACTAAATAGCCAGTTTTTTGTTGTTTGTACTGTTTTAGAAAGATCTCTGCTAAATTGCTTTAAGTTCTTTCCGCTGATATAAATGCAAAAATCGTCGGCGTATTGAACGATGTTAACTTTCGGACTAAAAACATAGTGGATATCAAGTGTTTATATATTAAATAATACAGGACTTAAAGTGGATCCCCGTTATTAATCCATATGATGCTGATCTTGGCCCTACTCTTTCATTTTTGCTTAATCTTACAAATATCTTAATATTTCCGTAAATGTCTGTTATTCTACGTGACGCCTGTTGCGGGAGTCCAATATTGGTTAAGATTCTAGTACATATCTAGATTCACCACATTATATGCTCCAGCAATGTCCAGGAAAATGCTCCCAACCGTTTCGTTCCGAGTAAAGGCAATCTGAATGTCTGAAATAAGTCCTGTTAGAGCATCTACAGTACCTCTCTGTTTTCTGAAATCAAATTGTTGAGCAGGTAGAATTTTTCTCGTATCTAACCACCAGTCTAGTCTATTTTTTATCATTCGTTCGTATACTTTTGTTATGCAGGACATAAGAGCGATAGGTCGATAAGAATTTGCGATTGAAGGATCTTTGTTTGGTTTCAAGATAGGAACAACCAGTACGTTTTTAAGGACGTCGGCTTCTTCATTGTTTAACCACATACCATTATAAGCCGATAGTAAATTTTCTTTATGATTATTAGGTAAGTTCGCCAGCAGACCGTACGAAATATCGTCTATGCCAGGTGTTGAATCATTAACATGGTTTAGGACTCTATTTAATTCAATAATGGAAAATGGTTCCAATATAAAATGATTTTCGTCTGACTTGAAATAATTGATAGGTTTTGTAGTAAGTAACCAAAACTTGTGTAGTTAAGGGGGGGTGTAGGAATCAGCTAGTAATAAAACAAGTTTGGCAGTACTGATTGCATTTTGGGTTGGCTGTACTGAATATCACTCTCCGTCTCTGTGTTTGTAACTGTCAACTAAACTTTCTTTGCCTATATTATCTATATAAATTTCTATTGTAATATTACGTTCAATAAAACTCAATATAAAAGTAACATCATCCGTGTTCGCTGAATTACTACAAAACTGTCAAAAGTGGCTTGTCCTGGTTTCGAGCTGTACTTCAAAAATTCTGTTAAAGTGATTCATGAAATTTTGTAAAATGGTTTTTCCGGGCTGTTGAACCGTGGTCTTGTGGACTTACTTCCGTACGTTTCGTTCACAACTGCGGTGAACATCTTCAGCGGCGAGGTCGAAGTTTCCTTCACGATGGCTCGTCGTTTAGAGATCCAACGCCTTGAGTGATATCATTATACATAGTCGATGTCTATGTAACAGGCGTGACTGACGCTTGCGATTGGTCTTCCAAGCACGCAACACCGGGCACCTGATCTTGTTTAAAGTACGTGCTTCTTCTTTCCAGCTGAAGTTGTTTCCATGTTTGTAAATTGCTATGGATTCTCGGAATAGCCTTGTGTAGTAGTACGAAGTGGTGAATAGTACTTTTGTGTCATCAAATTGGATGTTATGGTCGGCGTTTTATAGGGCATATTCTGCAATGGCCGACTTCTCAGCCTGTCCTAGCCGACAATTACGCTCGTGCTCGCTAATTCTGATGTGGATGCTTCGTTTTGTCGTGCCTATGTAAACAGATCCACACGAACATGGTATCCCAGCGACTCTCTGTCATCTACGGGGGTATATCGCACCACCCCCTTGGTCGCAGAATTCGCAAAAATTACATTCAAGTGGAGCCAGCCGTATTTTGGCCCGCTGCCCGCTGGTTGATCGAATCATGCATCATGCGTATACGTCAGTACTCGACACTGTGGGGGAAGGGTCTCCCGGTGTCACGGTAGGTAAGCGTGTGAGTCAGACGGCCGTCGAAGATCAGCTATTGAAAGGAGAACCGCAATAAAACTGGGTTTGAGAATATTTAATATTTATGAATTAATATATAATAAAACGCTTTCTTGCTTTTGCCGTCGATAGGGGGCGTTTTCCATAGGCGTCGCCCTATTTAACGCGTGTAAATTTCGCGAAAATGCTTGCTACGGCAAAGGCTTCCGAAACGGGAGCTATTAAAAGGGAAATAGTAGAGCGGCCGAAGGGGTAACGGGGGTCGCAATAGAATAGGGGTATCGCGATTAATCGTTAAAGGTAGGAAAAGAGGAGAAAATTCGCCGAAAATTAGATCGTAGTAGGCGCCGGAAAGCGAACGCCGCCTGTCAGACGAGAAACGTCAATCGAAGCGGATTTCGATGGATTTCGAACGTCAAAGTGGGCTATTTCGTACGATCGCTGCTACGCTAATGGTGGCAACTTGGAAGTGGGGTTGATGTGGAAAAGCTACTCACATGTTTCCTCTTACCGTTCGAACCCTAAAATAAGGTCGAAACTCGATATTTTTCTCAAAATGAGTCGAATAATAGTGCGTGGTTTACACTACAGATTATAACGCGGTACAAAAAATCGTCACATAGGAACATAGATGGCGCCACATAATCATTATATTATTATAATTAAAAATCGATTTCGACCGTAGGGTCGTTTGTTAATCGCGAAAAGGTAAGTTTAGAAAATCCGGACGGGGTTACGGAAACATATTTTAAAAGCGTATAAGATGTTTTCACCGAATTCAATTTCTAGAAAAACCAGACACGAACACACACGAAATTCGTTACGATTGTAGAAATAAACACGAGCGCTACTAGATGGCGACAAGATAGATAAATAAATTTCAACTTAAACAATTAAAATTGGTAGTTGTGAATAATTTGGATGTTAATATTTATTATATTTAATATTTTTATTTAATATTCGGAAACATTTTAAAATATAAACAAATTCTGATTTGATTGCGTTCGTACTCAATTCTTATACAATGGAACACATGTACATGCGCGTAAACATACAAAAATTATAAAGATATCACAGTAAAATCTATAGATGGCGATGTCTATTATTACTATATAAAAACCTATAACAGAAACAAACTACCATTAACATTCGTTTACTTGCTTCAAGTACGTAAACGTATTGTTTGTGTATTACATAAAAATTAATAATAAGTGGTTCTTTTTATTTCTGAGAAGTTATTAAATTCGTATATGTAAGTATGTTTACTCATTTCATTTACTTGATATATTCATGTTTGGTTATATTTTACGGTGAAGTTGAGAGTAATGCCGAAAAAAGGTAGATCGAGATTAACATCGAAAAAGGGTCGTTCGACAGAGGGAAGGTCCACTTCCAGGCAGCCACCGTCACTAAATGCAGACGAGGCAGTCGTACCAGGTAATCATCTCTTTTATTGAGGTTCGAAATTAGAATTTTTTTCTTTAATTTATAGTAAACTCTATACTTTACAGTGCAAGGAACTATTTTTATTCTGTTTTCCTAAAATAAAGTGATTGAAAACATATAGGTACTATATTCACCTATATTATTCAATTGATTTGTACCATAACTAAAATACACAATTCCAATGACACAATAAAACCTACATAATAAGAAGAGAATATAGATTGAGCAATAAATACCAAAATACATTTATTACATTTATCATTAAAACAAAATTTATTAGCTGTATTCTATAAGGTAATGTTTGTATCAGGTGGCCAAAACATTTTTAAATTTTGAAACGCCTAATTCAGGTAAATTATTTTTGTTATAATTTACAAAAACAATATTGTGGTGGGCATAATTAAATGGTGTATATTGTTATAATTATAATAACAATAAAATGCTGAGAGTTGTTCAAATAATAGAATTATTTGATAATCAATTACTTTATAATCTTTAACTTAATTCATTGTGTCTTTTAAAGCTCCTGTAATGTCCTATTCATAAATAAATGTTTCATAAACCATTGCAAATGATTCAGTAATGCATAATAATTAATTATAAACTAAATTCATTTGATTGTACCCGATACTAAAATTAATGCATTCTTATTACCTGGTATAATATTTTCCGCTATACTGTGTGTATATACTCCATTAAGGGGTTATACATACTTAATAATGACCGTGGCTTATTATTGCAATAATCATATTACTTGGGATATAAAATATTTTATTTGAAATATATTTAAAATGATAATAATTACATATAATTTTGCTATTTTCATTATACAGGATATTCCACGTAAGTGGTTCACTAAAAGTTTATGATGTTCTACTGTTTACTTATATTTGAGATTTTGGCACCATTATCTGTTCGATTGTTACTGTAAATGTGAAATACCTTAGCCAAAATATACTTCCGATTGAACGGAAATGGCCGTCAACTTTGTTATTTTAAATAGAATGATATAATTTTCTTTACATTTTTAGATTCTACGGCCATAAATACGTCAGTCTTTATTAGCTATTCCTATAGCTACATGTTGCCGTTTTCGAGTAATTTAAGATTTTCTTTTTTTTTTAGTAATAATCATTGCCTCATTCAGAAATTAATATCTCGGTTAATACTGCAAGTAGGGACTCCAAATTTGCTATGTTATGAATGTAGATGTAACTCTAAGAAATGGTACGCACACTTCGCATTCTAATATACAGAGTGTTCAAAACTGAGAAATAAAGTGACATATTTTCCAATGCAAAAACTCAATTTTATTAAAGACACCCTGTATTTTAATTCGAAATCGGAACGCAGCCTAAATCGCCACGTTACGGATTACTGTAGCGCTGCATTAAAGTACATATGTTAAAATTTTTGCTTTGTATCTGATTCCATTGTCGATCAACTTAAAAAAAATATGACATAGAGAAAATAAGCCATTAGGAAACGTAAGGAGAGATACATCTCCTTAATAATCTATCAGCGATTGCACGTGAGCAGATTCTAAGAATTTTATACATTATTTCCCCGGAAACAAATAAATTCTGCGAATATATAAATCTTAGCCGAAAGAGTAGCGGCATGTTTGTCGCATATAATATCAAGGGGATTAGCTTTCGAAAGTATTGTCGGCATATATGCATACTTTTCTTTTGTTGTTTATTTTGGCCATCGATTATTCCCGCGTGTTTGTATGACATAATTTACAAATACTTGAAATGTATTCTGTATAATTATTTGAAGAAATAACTGATAAATACTGATTTCGCAATTTATATGCACGTTGGATTTCAATTATTTTAAATATGAATTTCATGTTTGATTTCGGATTTAACATGCCCAGCGGACAATTTAAATATTAACAAAGTCTAAAAAATCATACACTTCGAAAAAAAATTACTTTTAAAAAAAAAGTAATTCTTTCTTAATGTTTTATTTTTATTGCTTTTTATGGCCGTACAAATAGAATTACAGTTTTAAAAATTTCTGCAAAAAATATTGATTAGATGTTTTGACTTCAAAATTTCTATGAAGTTGGTCCCTTCAGTTGAATGAAAAATAAATAAGTAAGCCGTTTGTTTTTTAAAATACGAACTGTTGATTGACATAAAATTGCGACGTGAACAAGTATTTTTAGAACAAGAAAAAAAGGAAGTGGGACTGCGCAAATCCTCATTTTGGCGGTCGCCGACAAAAAACATGGAAACACGGTGCCGCCGCTAATCCTTTTTTTAGAATTTTTGTGTAAAATATATAGATCATATTTTTGACTTCAAAATTTCCTTAATAGTAATATTGAAAATACGAACAAGAAAACATCTATTAAGTATATGTGAAATTTTTTGGTAAACTATATATTACAAAAAGTATTTAGTTTAATTATTTTGTCTTCTAGGGATTTTTCATAGAAAGTTTGCCCTTCAATTGAATGAGAGATAAAATCAGTAAACGCTTTGTTTTTCAATATTCTTACTTTGCTGGTATTGATATTTTGTAAAGGATAAAAGATATATCAAGGTGGATATTTATTTATTAACGTAAAGTTATATACACCCTATTTATAACTGAAATAAAATCAATTTAAATTAAAACCACCTACAAAATATAATTATTGTTTACAAAAATACTTATAATGCCCGATTAACAAAAATACCAGAAAAAAAAATACGAACACTTGATTGAAATAATGTTGATGAAAATAATCGCTACACAACTTGCGGACTTAATCTAAAAGAAGGAAACAAAATACCAATTTTTTATGTCTCATATTTAAAACATAACCTTACATTCTCTAGAATGACTGAATGCTTAAAAATGATTGGCTATTATGAATACAAAAACATCTATTTTTAGAACTAGAAAAAATGGAAGTCGGAGTGCGCAAATCCTCTTTTTGGCGGTCGCCGACAAAGACGTCGGAACACGATGCCGCGCTAATCCTTTCCCTGGCGGAGCCGACAAGCGTCGTTCACGAACGCTACCGCTAAACCTTCTCAAGTGTTGCAAGACACAATCCGAAAATATTCTCAGGTTAAAATATTAACTGATACCCAATTATTTTTTTAAACAAAAATAAAATTGGGACGTGGACATGTTTCTATTTATACAATTACTTCGAAAACAGTTGTTCCTATAAATATTAGGTTTTTCAATATGCATGTTGTTATGTAATGTTTAGTTTTTATCAACAATTATTATAATTAATGAATTTTGTATTCAAATATTGCAAGCTTTTTGTACAGTGAGAATATTGACCAAATTAATGTTTATTTCTGTTATTCAACTGCAATAATTAGAAGCATTTTTTTGGGGGAAAAGATTGGGTTTTTTTATAAACAGTTATTTTATGTTGCCATCGATGTTCTTATCTTTTTTTGGTTCATTTGTCATTAGAAATGTTTATATATATGCATATTATCATTTGAAACTGATGTTCCATCTGAGTATGTATGTCGTTTTCCAATATGTACAATGTGTGTTTTTGAAGGCTATAGAATATAAGAACCTATATATCCTCTTTAATATTGTAGTATATTTTAAAATATACAGTGTTTAGGAAGACTGTTGTTTTTTCACTATAGCTCTATTTTTGCTTTTAGGAAACAAATCTTTCTTACAAAACGTCTTATAGGAATGAATGCTGCGATATCCTAGAAAATATTTTAATTTTACGAGTTGTTCAGGAAGAGGCTGGTTTTTTTCATGTATATGTTCTATTTTTTGTTTTAGGAAAAAATCTTTCTACAAAAGTTGTACAGATTAGAATGCTGCATAGCCTAAAATTTATTTTCAAATATACCGGTGGTCAGGAAGACTGGGTTTTTCATTTATAGCTCTATTTTGCTTTAGGAAAGAAATCTTTTCTACAGTTTATAGCATTGAATGCTGCATAACCTAAAAATATTTTCAAATATACCGGGTGTTCAGGAATGACTGGTTTTTTTATTATAGCTCTATTTTTGCTTTTTAGGAAAAAAATCTTTTCTACAAAGAGTAATAGAATTTGAATGCTGCATAACCTACAATTATTTTTTAAATATACCGGGTGTTCCGGAAGACGGGGTTTTCTTGATTATAGCTCCATTTTGGATGTTAGGAAAAAAATCTTTTCTATAAAAGTTGTAAGAATGCAATGCTGCATAACTAAAAATAATTTTAATATACCCGTGTCCGAAGCTGAGTCTTCAATTTAGCTCCTTTTTTATGTAGGAAAACCCTTTTCTATAAGTTGTACAGGATCAATGCGCATAACCTAAATTTGTCCAGAACCTTGTTCTGGATCAGAATCCTTGGGCCTGACAATGTAAGGGCCGTTTCTCCGGCACCGAAGACAAACCTAGAGACGTTATCTATGTCCAAAGAAGTAAAGGCTATCCCATACCGAACTACTGTGGCAGGATATAACCACCGTACATCTAACCTGTGATGTACAAGGGGGCCAAACCATCGTAGTGATCGCTTCAGTTTATCTGGCCAGTGACAAACCAGTTCCCTCTGGCCTCCTTTTGGGCTGGTAGAACACTGTGATAGAAATAACCAAATTTTAGTTGTTGTGTGTGATTCCAATGCTCATCATGTAGCATGGGGGCCGTGACACGAATGATAGAGGTAGACTCCTGAGTGAGTTTTATCTCTCTACTAACCTTGATATACTTAACTGAGGAGTGCGAACCTACTTTCGTCACCTTCACGATGCCAAACAGTAATTGACATTACTTTGGCGTCGGTAGGTACTCTCAGGTCACAATACTAGATTGGCGGGGTGTCTGAAGAGGCATCGATGTCAGATCACAGATGGATCTGTTTTCAGATCGACCACCACGAGTGTTCAAAAGACTGAATACCGAAATCCAAGGCTGACGGACAGGCAGATCTATAGGAACCGACTGTCCGTTACCTTCAGGACTGCGCCCATGGATGGTCTGGGGATCGGTGGCTCTCGGTCAGCTAGTCGCGTGGGGTGAGGGCATCGGTTATGGATGCCTTTGAAGTGCGCATGTCACTTAGGGTCACATCGAAAGAGTAAGACTCCATGGGTGGTTCGAGATCTTTCTAAGATAGAACCAAACTTTGAAAGCTCTTCAATAGAGCTAACCAATCAGATTCTGTGGAGACTGGAAGCTTACAAATTACTTTGTAGGCAATATAAGAAGGAGATCCGTTGTGGTCACGAGGCGAGCTTGGAGAAACTTCTGTGACTCTGTCGAATCGACCATCGGCCTGCTCGCTTAAAGAAGGCTTAAGCAAAGACACCAGTCATCAACTGGGACGGTTAAAGCGAGAGGATGCACTTTTTCGTCGACCTCCTAGAAACAGCCGAGATACTTATAGCCACTCACTTCCGGGGAGTGTGATTCACGATACACCTGCGTGGGATGACCCTCATGGCTTCGCCTCCAACTGAGGAGGATTTGGCGGTGGGCGGAAAGGGGGTAAAGAACCCCCGATTCTCTGGGCAATTAAAAGTTTTCAAATCCATTCAAGTCACCTGGCCTGGACGTGTGTTTCCCGCCCTACTACAATGGGGCGCGGATTCTCTGCTCAGCCCATTTGGTGACACTGTTCAGGGGTGCATTGCTGGAGTACTGTACCTGAGGAATGGAGGGAAATAAGAGTGGTTTCATACCATAAGCCAGGGCGTTCCGATTATACCTTGGCTAAATCATACCGGCGATAAGTTTGACCTTGTTTCTGCTGAAGACTTTGGAACGACTGTGCGACCGTTATTATAAGAGAGGTGCCTTACTTTTGTATCCACTTCACACCAACCAACACGCGTACATCCCGGAAGGTCCACCGAATCTGCCCTCCACCTCTGTGGTGCGGCGGATAGAGGGATCGTCTGGACATTAAAATGTCTACCCTGGGTGTATTCCTAGATTAGAAGGAGCTTTTGATAAAGCTTCAGTCAACAGCATTGTCAGTGCCCTAGCCAGACACGGTGTTGAGGCGGGCCTTGTAGGATGGCTACGACTGTATGTTAGAGCAAAGGGCAATAGAAGTAAGTGTGTAGGTGGGTGGCAGGTAGGTGGCGTAGGTCGGGGGCTGTCCACCAATGAGCGTCTGTCACCACTTTTGTGGAAGCCTTGTGGTAGATGAGTCTCGTTCGTGGCTTGAACGCATTCTGGCTTCTAACAATTGCATATGCGGCGATTATTACGATCGTCCATTGATGGAAGATTTGTATAGCGTCGCTGCTGCTTCGATTTGAATGCAGACTGCTCTAAGGTCTCTCGAAATTGGTGTAGAGAACGTTGCCTCTCTGGTAACCCCAGATAAATCAGAGATGGTACTCTTTACTAACAAAAGAAAGGTGGGGAAAACTCCGCCCACCACAACTGTTTGGCGACTGCTTCTTAGGTTTCTCGGACGAAGTCAAGTATCTGGGGTATCACTTTTGACAGGAGATAACTGAGCTGGAGCAAACATTGTCAAAACCAAAAGTGAGAAAGGCGTTTGTAAGGCCTTTTGGCAGGTGTTCGCCCGCGTTTGGGTAGGACTTGGGGATCTTCTCCCGCGAAATTACCTTGTGACTGTAGTCACTTCCATAGTTAGGCCCATGCTAACTTATGGTGCCCTCGTCCGGCGTGAGCTAAGGGTTGCATGAGACGGTAGTGGTAGCAGGAATGCTTGCGTGCAGTGTGCAGCGCTTAGCATGTCTTAGCATTACATGGGGCAATGCGGCACTACTCCGACGGGGCAATGGAAGCCCTCCTGGTGTGTCCCCCCTGATCTGTTCGTGGAGGAGACTGCTTTTTAGAGCGGCTATAAGGTGCGGTCCCGGGGTCTTCTGATCGGGGAGTGGGGGGTCGCGGCCACGTGCGCATCATCCATGAGGGCGTCGCTAAAGCGCCTCTTCTTGGTGCCGCGAAGGACTGTGTTGCCTCCTGTGTTTGGTTTCGGCAGGCACTACCCGCGTTCATGTCGACCCCTGCGTCGAATTACCTGCCTTCGATTGTGTCTATACAGACGGATCAAAGACAAAAATAGGGACAGGTGCGGGAGTTTCTCTTCAGACCTCAAGCTCAAACTTTAGAGTTGGCACTAAGGTAGGGTCGCTACGGTTTTCCAACGGAAGTTTGCGCGATCCTGCATGGGGCCGAAGAAATTTTAGCAGGGGCATTAAGGGACGACGCATTGTCCTTTTACAGTGATAGTCAAGCTGCCCTTAAAGCCCTTAGTAGTTATAAGATCGCTTCGGGCTAGTACTTTCAGTGCATAGTGCCTTGGAACGATCGCCATTGATAATGACTTGGTACTCAGATGGGTAAAGTCATAAAGGTAATCTGGAAACGAGGCTGCCGATAGTTGGCTAGCGAGGTTCGTGTTCTCCTTACGTGGGACGGAGCCTGTTCTCCCATTTCTTCGGCTACACTCAATACCCTATAAACCAGTGGACACTACTCTACACGAAGAGACATGGGCATCCATAACCACCTGCTGTCAGGCGCGCAAAGCCATACCCAGGCGTCGCCTAGGACAGCGAGATACTGTCTGCAGCTTTCTCGCAGTAAACTACGTCAAGTTGTAGGGCTATTGACTGCCATGCAAACTTAATAACACATGCACCGCATGGACTGATAGCAGCCCACTCTGCCGTGCATGTTACTAAGACGAGACACCGGAGCACATTTTTGTGACTGTCCGGCGCTTGCCTACTAGAGTTTCCAGCCTGGGGGAGTTCTGGCCCAGTATGGCCAGCTTTGGTGGCGCCTCGCATGCTGCGCTGCTCGAGTTCATCCTTCGTTTGGGTTGGCTCGAGTAGGCTGCGGGTGAGTGACGCCGCCTAGGGAGGTAAGCAACAATGGCCCGGTTAGAGTGGCCTAAGTACGCGTGGCTAGCTACCCTTCCCAACCAACAATCCCAGAAATCAGAACCTAAATAATTATTTTTTTAATTATAACTGGGGATCCGAAGCGACTGGAGGGGGGGTCTTTATTTATATACTTATTTTTTGAAATGTTAACGGAACAAGCAAACATCCTTTTTATACAAAAATTAGTAGCAGAATTCTAATGTCTTGCCGCGTAACCTAAATATTATTTTTAATTGTATACTGGCGATCCCGAGGACCGAGTCTTTGGATTAAATCTGTTTTTGATGTTAAGAAAAAAAAATTCCACAAAAGTTGAACCGAATTCAATGCTGCATAACCTAAACATATTTTAAAATATAGAGAGTGTTCAGGAAGACTGGGCTTTCCATCATTATAGCTTTATTTTTGCTTTTAGGAAAAAACCTTTACTACAAAAGTTGTACGAATTCAATGCTGCATAAGTTAACAATATTTTCCACTACACAGGGTTTTCACGAAGATTGAGTCTTTGATTATCTTTGCCTTTAGGAAAAAAATGTTTTCTACAGTTTAGTATTATTCTACGAATGCATCGCAAATTAGTAACTATAGAATTTCAAATCAAAATGAGCTACCATTCGTATCATTCTTATGGTAAAAATTGTGAAAATGAAATAATAAATATAACAAGGGTTCCTGAAAAATACATCACAATAGTGTTTTAAGTAAAAAACAAGCCATTTGCTTAGATAAATAAAGAAAGAAAATAAAAATTGTGTTTCTCATTCTTTGTAAGAAATACGTTTACTTCTGCTTAGAATATCCATTATATTGTACTCCACGATCTTCGCTTAAATAACTCATGCGCTCTGTGTTGTTATGTTTTCGTCGATATAAAACCACAAAAACACTTGAATAGTTTTGCGTTAGTTGGGTGGGAGAATATAAACAAGTGGGCCATGTTCGTGCAATTTAATGACTAAACATGTGCAATTCCGAAGGAAATACGTTAGTATTTATATTTAGATAGTCCCGCCGGCCTTTCAAGATATAATCTCGACGTATGTTCAGTTAAAACGCTCGAATTTCGCATCTTCGACTAGCTTAAGTGGTAAAGCACTCGTCCGGCAAACGAGGTGCAGGTTCGAATCCAGCGTGAGGAGAAAAAGAAATCTTGGAAAAATTCCTTCGAAGTATTACAGTTAAAAGCAGAAATTTCTATTAATTGTTAATTTCTTACTGTAAAAAGCGTGCAATCTCTGCAAAGTACTTATTTGTCGCTAAATAGTATACTATCCAAAAAATATTCACGTCGGGGATGTTTATTAATGATTAATTCCATAAAATTCCATGCGACGGTAATAATCATCTGGTAAAAGTTCTTGGGATGTGGTAATCTTGTACGATCGATGTTTATTCTTATGTAAAAGGTTTAAAACTTTTGCACTATTGTTACATCCACGAGCAGTTTGTTTAGATGTCATAATAGGATTTTATTCCACTATAAATGCACAAACTTATTTCGATATCGCTGACATTTTTCGCTAGGACATTTTTATCTTTGTTGTTTATTAATGTGAACGTTGTATCAAAACGTCGGACTCAGTGAATTTACACCTGTGTTTACGCAAGCCTAGCTAATCCACGGGGCGGCTCCTCTTAATGAGCTACGGGGCCATGGCCTCACCATGGCAAATCACAAATTAATCATTAAAAAGCTTTTACTTTTTGTAAAAATACCGATAAATACACTTACCACACACACCAATTTAAATATAGAACGTCCGTTTCGATTCCCATGATTTGATGTGAAAAACGCGCTTTGTAGTTTTTATGCAGATAAACGGCGAACTGGGGCCACATCTAGATTGGCCCCGATTTCGGACGTTTGTAGTCTCCGCACAGAGCTAAGGGAAGAGGGGATGGTCGCAGTATACGCAAAAATTATATTGAAGTGAGGCCAGTCGTATCTTGGCCCGCTGCCCGTTGGTTGATCGAGTTACGCGTTATTAACATACGTCAGTGCTTGGCGCTGTGGGGGAAGGATCTCCCACTATCACGGTAGGCAAGCATGTGAGGTAGACTACCGTCTAAGATCGACTATTGAATGTAGAAACATATGTAGAGAGCCGTCGCATACGGACTTCGGCTTATACACTTCCCCGCAATAGAAATTGCGTTCAAAAATATTTAATATTCATTAATTATAGTAATAAAGTGTAGTATTATTCTAGGATGACATGGCTAATTAATAACTGTAGTATGTATTTCCAATCAAAATCAACTACCATTCATATATTTCTTAGGGTGAAATTTATGAAAATGAAATAATAAATATAATAACGGAGTTATTCCTGAAAAATATATGATAATTAATAGTGTGTTTTCAGTAAAAAAAAAAACAAGTCATTTGCTGGTAAACAAAGAAAATAAAAATTGTTTCCCATTCTTTGTAAGAAATGCGTCCGCCTACGCTTAGAATATCCATTATATTTTACTCAACGATCTTCACTTAAATAACGCATGTGCTCGGAGTTGTATTATGTTTTCGTCGATATAAAATCACAAAAATACCTGAATAATTTTGCGTTAGTTAGATGGGGGAATGTAAACAAGTGACCCAAGTATGTACGTGCAGTTTAAAAACTAAATATATGCAATTCTGAAGGAAATACCTTAGTATTTATATTTAGGTAGATAAGTATTCCCGATAAAAACTTAACCTATTTTTCATTTGAAAATGGCTTCTAAATTTGTGTACATTATTTTTTTGTGTCGGTATTATTTTAGTTAGGGTAGGGTCGGAGATCAACTTTAGACTTCCAATCGATATAAATTAAAAAAAATAACTCGAATTGCCATATTTAATCCTTAAATCGGGATTGTAATAATAGCCTTTAGCGATAATCGAGGTAAGAAATTACTGCAAGCTGAGCTAAACTGATCCTAAAAAAAACCGTTTTCGATATCACTACCATTGCACGCCCTAAAATTTTGTAAAATTGATAAAAGTGGAAGGGAGAGCAGAGGAGGATTTGGGCCGCGACTGGCCCCACCACTCAATATTGTCACGAGACGACACTGGCTATTCGTTTCCCTCGCCCAGTAGTAGTCAGAATGAGGGCCATGTTGAAAAGATCGATGTGGGGATGGCATTTTGTAGTAGTAAGACAAGGGTAGAAAATAGCGCCGAGTGCTTGCCGTTAGACAGCGATTGCATACGGGTTAGAGATGGTAAATCGAAACGTATATCTGACACACAACGCCCAGCAGAATATCATGCGTATTTCTCGACTTTGTTAACTAATACAAATCATACTTTTCATCCTTCTTTTATCATATTTCGACAAGTCGCAAGTGCGCTCTTGGTAGATATTTTGATCGTATTATGCAGTATTTTAAATTTTCGTAGATTTATAATAAGGTTCTTCCAAAACGAGTTTTAAGGAAAAGTTAAATAAGATAAAGCATTCTAAAAAGGATAACACAACCTTCGTGGAATTCTATTGTTCGTTCTGATTTAAGATAACGCGTACCGACATCCTCAGGCAGAATTAAATAAATACAAAAATAATGAAACCCACATTTTAATGTCATATCATCGTATAATTAAGTCAAAAATAATATAATTTCCTCATTATTATTATAAATCTTTGGCATTTATATACAAAAATGATGTAATAATTGTTTTTCTTTAAATACATATGGTCGTACAAACTAATATCCTATTTCTAGCACAGGATGTAGTATGTATCAAATTCAAGTGATTGTCTCGAAAATAATTTAAAAATAAAAACAAAACAAGACAAAAACATAGCAAAAAGAGTAATGTATTTGCATAAATTGTATCTAATACATAAAGTACGCATAAGAAGGGAACGGACAAATTAGAGTTGGATTGAACACATAATATACAAAAAATTAAGACTAGGACATATTATGTAAATACATAAAAAACTTTTACAGTTTCTCATACAATAAAATCACCTTTCATCACTGAGATTACGCGTATGTATAAATTAATAAAATTAATTAATTCACAGTTATTCTCGTAGTATTGTTTCCGTTTATATATTATTAATTATCTATATTTACAAATTGTTCTGTTAAGCGATTTAATATACTTTTGATTCACTGCTATTAACAAAGATCAGTCATTATTTCTTAACAGTCGCGGTTGTGATAGGCGCGTTGATCTTAGCGCTGATTGGCGGTTTATTTTCGAACTTTTGTTGGAGTGATGCCACGTTCGATTGCTGCCTAGCTGCCAGTCTAACACCAGATGGCATCACTTTACTATCTATAGACCCTGAAGTTGGTTTAGTAGCTTTCACGCCCGCGTTTGCGTTAGCTTTAGTCACGTCACTACCCGATTTGTGTATTTCGATAGATTTTGGATTTGTCACATTTTTTACCCCGGCTTTTTGCGTGGTTTTTGGTAAATTCGGCACGTGCGGCTTCGCTAAATTTCCCCCACCACCAGTCACATTTGAACCCTTCTTTACACTACCGCTTAACACATCAGGCGGTTTCGGACCGTTAGGTTTCTTGTTCGAACAACTCGTAACGAGATCCGGACTATTAGTCTTGGGATTTCCGGGTGTCTTCGGAGCCGGTTTTGGATTTGCCGACGTATTCGACCTTGAAGGTGAAGGTTTCCTCGATCTGATCTTGGGTGGAGTCACTTGTCGCTCGAGAATCTTCTGTGTGGCCGCGTTAGAAGGTGTGGTGGATAATTTCAGGTTCTTGTTGTTCTCTAATGAGTTTTCTGTGGGCGATTTGTAGTCTTTTGGTGGATGATTGTTTAAGGAGAGGCTACTTCTGTTTGGAGAAGTCGCTGTGAATGTCTTAGTGACTGGATTCGCCTTGAATGTGCTCATCGTAGGCTTTGTATCCTTCGGTTTATTTTGAGGATTATCGGCTGAAACATGTTTGAAATTTTAATAAGTGCGTAAAGTGTCTTTGCAATAATATTGTTTTACAATAGCTACAATTTTAACAAAATTGTCTATTCGTAATGATTGGTTAGCAAATCATATAAAGCAGGAATACAGGAATTATTTTGTTGTCAAAATGCAAGTTCTATTTAAATAATTAAGTGTACTGGCGTATGTTTGAGGAATTTATTATCGCGGTTTTGAAATAGCTGTTATTTTCTAAGAGCTTCGAGGCATCTTCTTTAGAAATAATTAATAAAACTATGTATGGGCACGGTATTGAAACTTTTGAAAATGAAAGGTATTTAATGTTAAAATTGCTTCATGGTTCACAATAACGAAGACAGTTTAGGAAAATAAAACCAAATTGAGCAAAATGATTGAGTTAAATAATATCACTGTTAGGTTTCGGTAACTAGCTATACTTCAGACTAAAGCTGATACTAAATTCGTAGATAAAAATGTTTTCAACACGAAATATAAAGTTAGTTAAATCACCAGTAGTCAAAAAAAGACAACAAAATATATTTAAAATAAAGTCTAACAAACACATTTTAAAACCGTTGACTAAAAAGACAACAACAGGATCTGCGCTAACAGTAGAGATAAAATTGAAAGGATAAGTAACAATGTAATATTACGTGAGATTTTTAGACAACGTGGGTGAACTGTTTCTTTCAACGTATATTTCTCAATGAGAAAACTGCAATGCTGAGCTTGATGAATAATAAAAAACTATATTGAATGATAAAGAAAACAGTAGGTAAGAAACTCAACTCAATCCAAGTTATAGGTATCAATATATACAGGCTTAAATGTTTCGGCTAATTAGCCATCTTCAGAGCCGTCTAGATAAGCAAATAATAAAATATAACAAATATAAAGATACAAGAAAGTTTTTAGATTACACACATCATAACAGAGACAAAAAAATATAAAACTCGATGGAAAATTACATATATTAAAATTAATAAAAGTTAATTGAAATTGTCAAAATATAAAAATTTAAAACGATAAAATTAAACAGATTCAAGATCAGAAAATTGTTTCGTGAGATGAGAAAAGCAGACTGCACATACGACATCGCAGGAATCAAGTAAACAAGTTGTTACAAACTTTGACGTATAAGTGAAAAAAAGCAAACGAGGGATTTTAATGAGAAAAACGGTAAAATAAAATTAGATCAAATTGTAAATATGAAAAGCTAGATTTACCCACACAAAACTCAATATCTAATGGATGTCTAATTTAAGTCCAGTACATACATCCAGGACATAAAATGAATATTCAGATGCTATCCGTGTTTGTATATCCACACGATATTCTGTAAGGTTGTCTATAAAGGTATATCCACGCAGAATCCAGAAGCAGCGCAACCAGAACATGAGCGCAACACACCCCCAACGGCCACACTTGCAGGGGATCATGGGAAGGACTCCATCATGGTGATCTTAATTAGTTTGTGGTACCTACAGTGCAGTGTGCAATGAATTCACCAGTGTTGTGTATATAGGTTGACGATATGTGCAATACAATTGCTTATTTATTTATAAAGTTCATTGGTTACTTAGAGATCATTAAGGTAGGTGAACGTTGTATTAATTACATTAATATACATGATTTTGAACAAGCGTAATTGCTCAAATGAGGGAGGAAAGTTATACTTTTCCTCCCTAGGGAGGAAAGTTGTACTTTACTTCCCTAGAGAGGAAAAGTAAGTGACATTGACATGATGAAACTGTACATCTTATAATATGTGACATTATTGATAGATGACATTAGTACATTCCACCCAATCTGAGTCCATTTATGAGATAATTGCTAAATTATTAGGTATTAAATTTCAATGAAACTATTATTAAACACTTTTAAAACGACGCTACCTTGACAGTTCTTAAAAAAATATTTGACAGATTAAGCCTACTATCTATCATGTCACTCACAGGTATGTCTCTATTATTTTTAGACATTTAGTTAAAATTGGACTAGCTGGGGAAAAAAAAATTATTCAAACCACGTGAGGATGGTGCTATTGCAGGCCTTGGGCCCTTACAAACCTCACCTTCGGCTCGGTTTGTAATATTTGCCTGCGGCCTGCAATAGAGCACTTTCCTCCCTTGGTTTGAAATATACTATTTCCAGCAGTTGTTTGGAATATCTGTTGTTAAATACTGGATTTTTTTTAGTAGGTACAAATAAGATTTTGATACGCTAATGATCATCAAAACATCAAACGACATTTGGTTTGGGAGGCCTCGCTCTTAGCCAAGGCTTAAAGGAAGAACATCAGGGGCTTTAAAGTGATTAAAAGTTTTATAAAGAATGCTTCAGAACGCGTCAAACAAACACAAAATAGAATGTAAAGCGACCCCTAGAGACGAATTTTATTGTACATTAAGAATATGTTTCCTTTTTGAAATCCCTGTATTTTTTATGTACCTCACCTTAATGAAATTTATTTATTTCGTGAAAAGAAAAAAATATTTTACGATACCTACCAAAAAGCAAACTGCTGGATATAACTGCTGGATTATAAATATCTACTGGAAATCAAGTACCTACATACTGTGGATATAGACATTTGTGACAAATGGAAGTCCACTGGATATCTAGTATTAATCGCATGCTAAACATTATATGTGTTTTAGATATCTTCCATATCGTATCTACTAGACATCCAGGTGATGAACTTGTGTTGTATGGGAGTATGGGTAATGTTATAATTAATTTGTTCGTTCATTACCTTTATATTGTGTTCCCTCGAGTGCTTCTCAATCTTGTACGCCTCTAGCTGTTTAAGCCTTACGCCTTTATTACAAGTACGAATTAGAGTTACATATATCATATTCACAAATACTGGGATGCACTGTGTTAATTCTATGTTGGTATACGTTAGAAGTGATTTGTGTATTGTGTTCTTTAAGTCTGTTCTCAAGTTTTCTATCTGTTTCTCGGATATAAATATGGTTACAATCTTTACATTTAATTTTATAAACACCGTTTTTATCAAGTTTCTTAATTTTATCTTTTTTGTTTCGTAATAAATAATTATTAATGGTATTGTTAGATCTAAAGATAGGTTTTATGTTATATTGTTTAAAAAAGATTTCCTAATTGTTTGTATAGTTATTATATGTGAAGAGTTATAAATGTAATGTTCGTCATTTTTATAATAAAGTGGGTCTTATTTAATTATCTGTTTATTAATTAATTTTTCTACGACACTCATAGCAAATTTCTTCTCTTCAGCTATTCGTTTTTATTATATTTAGTTCTTTGTTAAATTCATTATAATTAAGTGGTAAATTATAAAGTCTATGTATGTAAAAATTAATTGTAGCCAATTTATGAGAATAATTTTTTAAATTTTGATAATTTTAAGCAATTTTAATGTGTGTAATTTTCCATCGAATTTTGTACTTTTTTGCCTTTTTTATGACGTGAGTAATTTGAAACTTTCTTGTATCTTTATATTTGTTATATCTTATTGTTTGCTTATCTAGACGGCTCTAAAGATGGCTAATCAGCCGAAACATGTACGCCAATATAAATACCTGTAACTTTAATTGAGTTTCTTACCTACTGTTTTCTCATTAAATATTACTCAATTTGGACATAACCATTCAAAAAATATATAATTGCAAAAGTTACATATAAGCAGAGGATTTGATCGCCGAGGATGTGCTATTGATCTAGGTGAGGAGATCATTTTCAAAAGTTCTAATAGAACGAGTGCAAACATTTCTAAACACGGTCAATAATTAATGTAAACAGGAGTGACTATCTGTGAATGCCTTGAAAACTCATTGTCATTGAATTGTAAGTTCTGGATTGGTGGTATTGAAATTTGGTATTAGAAAAAAAAACAAGGAAATTAGTTCTATCCAATCCTTTAATGTAATATTATTAGCAACCGGTTTCGGCTGTAGGCAATCCTCAGGGGTACTGTTTGAATAAAATAACAAATTATAGTATGACCTACTTTTAAGTTGTAAATTTTATATACTTTACTTACATACGTCAAATTAGAAATTAAAGCTACGTCATTAAATTTTGAAGTGTTATTACATTTTAAAAACATTAATAAAATATAATAGAAAACATTTGTGCATTGTCCTATTTCGATCTATTCTATTTTATTAATGTTTTTAAAATGTAAGAAGACTTCAAAATTTAATGATGTAGCTTTAATTTTGTAATTTGACGTATGTAGGTATATAAAATTTACAATTTAAAAGTAGGTCATACTATAATTTGTTATTTTATTCAAACAGTACGCCTGAGGATGGCCTAGAGCTGAAACCCGGTTGCTAATAATATTACATTAAAGGATTGGATAGAACTAATTTCCTTGCTTTTTCTTAATAGCACATTTTGTCATGTTCATAAGAAGAAAGAAAAACCAAGGGCGGGAAGAAAAGAGATTCTATATGATAAGGAATCTTAGTATATGGTTCGAACAAAGAATTACATTTAATGCGCATATCCTGGAAACAACCAACAAAGCCACAATTAACTTGGTGGCTGCAGGAGATTGTTGTTAAGAAACTGGGGCCTCAGCTTTAACATAACTCTATGGTAAGGGGTCTAAAGGTAATTAGATTAGAATGAGAACATATGACGAAAGACGGGCAAGCAGAGGTCGTAAAACCGCTAAGGTGCATACAAACACCTTCTTTTCCATGTGCCGCATGTGGGGTGGGATCGACTTTTGCAATGAAAGTCCTTCTAATCTGCTATGGCTATGCATTTACATACAAAGAATGGCTAGGTACTATCCTGCGGACTAATGTACAGCCAAGAACCAATAAGCATACCCGTACAGTCTTGACTATCAAAAATCATTGGACGAACTAAAAGAGGCTCCGTTTAGGGGGATGTCAAGTAATGCCATGGTTCATGGGGATGCCAAATAACTGCGACATAGTCGAGTAAATCTATCAAAAGCAAAAAAAGAGGGTCTAATGACATTAACATCAGTAGAGTGTCTGCAAGATTGTATTAGGAATCCCAAAATTTTGGAGACAAGGCTAGCTATTTGTACAATGTATTCAGTAAACGATAACTGAGAGTCAAATAACCGTCACACCAAGGTCATGGATTTCGAAGTAAAACCAAAGTTCGAGAGCTTAAGAAGTAGAAATTCATGGTTGAGCGCGTCAAATGCCTCGGAAAAGTCTGTATCTAAAAATCAATTTGTTGGCTCCCGCCTCCATGGTAGACAGCTCAGCCACGAACCCATTCTGATTCAGAAAGATGCGGCTCAATAATGAAGAAAAGTTGATGGCCAAGTAGGCATTATGACCCTCCAATTTTAATCAAAGATTCATAAATAAAAAAAAAACTTTAAGGCCCAGTGTAAAATTTTATTTTTTTATTATAACAAAGGCCAAGTCTATTAATTGTTGCTGTCATTTTTTATAACTGTGAAAATAATACTGAAAATTGCAAATGTATTAATAAAAATTATTTGAGGATTTATGGTCGTGGGTAATGTACGTAACTCGTCGGAAAGTTTCTAACGCACTCATCAGTATTTCTTCCACTTCCATGTTATTTGTTACTTTATACTGTAATAATGTTACGATATGTCAAAAATTTATATTATTCTGTTTGAGGAACTCAAAGTTATTAAGTAGGTACTCCAAAAATATATTTACGTTCCATTAGACATCTGAAACCCCTTTCACAAATCTACTTGCATAATTACATATACGTATACAAGTTAGTTGCTTTCGTTTATGCTAATCACAGTAATTTTGATCATGTAAACACAAATCAAGATGCCAATTGTAATCAGCAATGATGTTTATTAGGAACGAACGGTCATTGTTCATTGTTCAAAGCACAAAAATTGAAGGATTACTTTGCAATCACGTTTGGAATTGCGAAGTGAGAATAAAAATAATAAGGTTCTGATCACATTGATCAAACATACTCTTTTATGATCTTGTTTACGTGATTGCTGATCATTGGTATAAACGGAACGTTATTATAAGTACATCATTTCATTACCTCATTCTTTTGCTCTCGATTGTATTTTAATTCTATTACATTTTGAAGTGAAGGTAATAAGTACTTAAACAAAGTCGAAATCGATGATTGTCATCCGTCTTTATAACAAATTTTAGTGACTTACCTACTGAATTGATCTTCTTGGCCACAGAGTTATCCATTACAGGTTTGATTGGAGGATTAACGGCAGATGGAGCTATGTACCCACTTGACGTTGAACTAGCGCTAGATTTAACACTATTCATATTACTGTAAACACTTTTCTGGCGCCTTGTAAATGGCTGATGCATTTACATACGTCTCTGCTTGGTCTCCTTTCTCCATCTCAGCTTTACTGTCATTTTCTTTCTTCTTCCTGGCCATCGTGGAAGTTGAATATATGGAGTCAAAGTTGCGATTTTGAATCTCCGATACTATTTCACCCAATAGGCCAAAGCTCTCACTAGATCCTGAACTACTTGCATTTTTAGCATTCGGAGATTTGGTCTCAGCTGGCGAAATCGGTGATTCCTCGATGACAGCATAAATATTATCACTGGATGGTGATTTGGCATTGCTTGCGAATTTATTATTACTAGTTTCATTTAAACAATCGTCGTATTGATTTTGCTTCTTTTCTGAGCGTGGTTGGTATCCTGGTAGGCTTGGGATGGGACTGAGCACTAAATTCTTTTTTTCTTTCGTGATGTCTGGAGCTGCGGGTCTTGGAGGTGGTGGACTTTTTGGTCGCGACCCCGAGGGTATACTCATAGGTCTTTTAGGCCCATTTGGTTGCCGCATTGAACCAAACTTAGGTATAGTTGGTTTGGTATTGGCTGGGCTTCGCATACTTTGAGCACGCATAACTACGTTACCGCCTTCTTCAGCAGTAACCGGTATCGTTTTCGCTGTGGGATTAATATCATTCTGCAAAATTGGTTTTGAAATTTCCAAGGTACGCAACACATTTTTGTCCATTACTTTCTTATTAGTAGGTAAAGAATTGCTGTTATTAGACGTAATTTGGGGTTTCTTATCAGTCTGCTTTAAAAAGGATGCAATTCTATTCAATGCGCTTCCACTCAGAGGCTTCTTTTGCTCTTCTTGTGCTACACTAATGGAAACAGTATCAACTGCTGACAAAGGTCCTTTGTATATCTTTAGGCAATTCAGGTGCAGGTCTAGCTGGTACTTTCGGGGCGTTTTTCAAAGGTGAGAGTAACTCTTTAGCCGTACATGTCGAATTTTCTAAAATTGGAGATGAAATTATCGGTCTAGGATTAGCTCCGCTATTCAACGGAGGCAAAGCAGGTGCGTTGGTCGGCACACTGGCACTATTCAACATTGATGCAGCTCTTGCGACAGGTTTGCCAACGATATTTCCTTTGGGGCTGGCGCAAGTATTAGAACGACTCATGTTGGGACTCTTGATGATGACTGGAGGAGCTGTTGGTGCTATTGGAATCGGTGGAGCAGGTCGACTAGGCTCAGTAGCAATTTTTTTCGGAGAAATGGTAAAGCCCTTAAAGTGGCCGAAGAAATCGTTCTTCAATGGTGAGGTTGGTTCGTCAGTAAGAAGGGAATGGTTGTCTTCTGTTGGTCGTTTCAGGGTTTCCGGTTGAAATGAAACCGGCCCTCTGGATTTTGGAATTTGCTTGGATCTGTGAAAAAAAGCGAGGATAGAAGCTGCGATGTGCAATGCAAAAATGTACAATGGGAAATTGCGTAATAAACATTAGGATTTTGCGATTTCTTTCAATCGTGTTGACAATGAAATAACAGTTTCGAAATAATACACTATTATCAGCACAAGCATTACAAGGATTTTGTTTTCAAATCCGGATAAGTTGAAAAAGTACTATTGTGGTGAAAGCTAAAAGCTGACTAAACCGTTTCCAAGATATTAAAACTATTCCTCTGAAGTATCAGATATCCATTCGGATAATATTGATATGTAATTTATATGATTTATATATTTTAAAATGGACATCCTGGAAGCTAAGTGATAAAGGTGACAAAAACTAAAGCTTTCAAGCAATTGATCTTAACAAACTTTAATCGCTGACATATTGATTATCCGGATCCGCTATCCGAAACCTGAGATCCGGGCAATGGATGAGGATCCTAGGTTTCGGATATCTGGATCTTGATTTTACCGGATATCTGCAACACAAATTTTTGTATTACAAATAGAAACTTCCGAGAATGTCAGAGGTTCCAACTGTTCATTAAATGCAAGCTTAAATTTTATCACATATGAACAGCACTATGAACACTTGTACTACTATTCGGTTGTCTTATAATTTGTATCATTTAGGTAGAGTTATTTAAAATAACAAGATCTATTTTGAAATACGAGGTTGTGAACCTGGAAACCAAGTGTTTGATAATGAATTAGGTTTTAAAGGACAAGACAGTGACATCTGCATCTGAGGACCGATTGGTGGATCAGGATAAAAAAACTGAGGATTCCGATAAGAGGATAATTTTTGAATCGGATACCCGATTTTCAATTTGATTGGATACCTACAACACTAGTAAGTTCCCATATTTAAATCACATTTTAAATAATTAACTGTTAGGTTGTAAATGAGAATTATATATGTCGGCTACTGGTTTTGTCAAATAGCATATGTATCAGGCCTAGGTATTCGATAATTAAAGAATTGATAGAAAATAGATATGACTGCGGTCATGAATTGATGAAAATACATGAACGGTAAAAATAAAATTTAACAGCGTTTTCATCGAAAAACAAACATACGTTTCTGTAAATATTATAACTTAAAATTGGTCCAGAATTACTTCTTGAAATAGTATTAAGTAATGTCCTATACAATTACATATATTAAAAGATCAGAGGTGTCTCCTTTAAAAAAAAATTAATAAAGAATAGATGGCACTTAGGAGACTTGAAAAAAAAAGACACAAAATTTAGCAGGGTAAACTAAGGTTTAACTGATTATGAAGATGAAACCATAAAGAAGCGATATTTGGGTACTTTAAAAAAAAATGTTAGTCAATTAAAATCCTAAAAACCCAATATTTCAAACCGTGAATAAATACGGCCAGCCTGAAAATTTTTTTTACATCTTTATTTTGATTATTTTATGGAGAATGAAAAATAAAATCTGCTACAGTGATTATGATTATGGATGGAAAAAGCTAAAACGCTAAAATTAAAGTAATAAAAAATCACCTCAATGAGAAGCGTAAGAAAGCGGGATCTAAAGTTTGCAACTTCTTCATATAAATAAGCACCATTATCGCGTCTCATTGTGCGTTACCTTACGTATCCATTACATAAGCCTTATAAATCTGATACCGAATACTATTGATTAGATTAGGGCCAGGTTTACTAAAATTTCTTCTCTTCTTACTTTCATCTATGGTAGCATCACCTATTAAATGTTTTCTTTTTATTTCCAACCTTATACCTAACTTTATTTGTATTTTATACAAAAAAAAGTCGCTGTAAAAAGTTTGTTTAGCTTGAAAATTCTTTTGGATAACGGAAATGTAAACTAACTTACAGGACAATTAAAAATAAGAAAAATGTGAAATTGTGTGTCAAGAGTAAACTAGGTACCAATTTAAAATTATTTCAAATATTAAGAAAGTTTAAATACAAAATTTGAATATTATTCTTCGTTCAGCTTATGCCGCCAATTAACAATAATTTTGGACCTGTAACTATTAACTAAGAAATTCTAATCTACCGTAGTCTTTAAATGTTGAGGATTTATGAAATAATGTATGATGAACTTTTTTATTGATAGACATATTGATTGAAATTTTAGAAAATGTTCTGAAATCTGGTATGGATGTAGACTTTTTGACCCACTATGGCGTATCCGTTCAAACAGAAATGAACATTAATTTAAATATTGATCCTTATGCCAGCAGTACGGCTGAGAAGGAAGGGTGCATCATGGTCAGTCTTGTGAGTCAAGCAGCAATATGCGGTACCGGTTGTTACTTTGTTACAAAATGATGATATAGATTTCCTTGTATATTGTGTTCATTGTAGTATTTTACTTTAATCTCAAAATTGGCCCAATTTCGGGCATAATACCAGCTCATGCCGCCATTTTTGTTACCAATTTACTCCTACTCCCGAGTAAGAGCAAGAAAAGCTGTTAAGGGCAAGTTAATTTGCATTGTTCGATGCTGAACGCACATCGAACATCTGCACTTTCTGTTCCTTTCAGCCCACAATAAGCTTAACATAGAAACCTAATAATAGGGTGGGGTCCTTCAGGACAAAAACCGACTTAATGTATTTCATCTTTGTATTATACCATGATTATGATTACGGAATATTTTTGCAGACTAATCTACATTTTGGGGATGATGTTTTTTTCTAAAAACACGGGCTACAAACGTAATTCCAATGCCACAATTGAAAAATGGACACATTAATTGACAGCGAAAATGGAGACACAGTGTGCATCAGTGAACGCCAAACCACAGAATATCTAACAACCAGAACATCATCTTGGCCTGGCGGGAAGGGTTCGCGCATTCTCAACGCGCAGCTTGATCCGCCATTAAATCGAGCGAGAACTTGTGGTTCCGGCTATGTTCGCTCTTTGCATTAGGCACACGTCGCTGACTTCAAGTTTATATTCGTATGTTAATTTAAATAGTGTTATCAAGTGCAACTCGATAAAATATGAAAAAAAATAGAAAAGAAAGTAAAATAATTGTAAAAATAAGCGATACTCTTTCATTTTATCGTAGATATGTATCATATTATCGAAATTCACTTCAGTTAGGTCCTGTCAGGCACCGAATTCTATCAAAGCCCATCCTGACTTCTCGCCCGAACAGTGACATCAAGGTCACGAAATTTTGCGCACTGAGATCAAAAGAGCCGACAAAGAGATTGTGTTCTGATTGTTAGATATTCTGTGGCCAAATCGTTAACCTTTTATTGGCTCAAAACAGAATCACTCATTTTCTATTGGGCACGACAGTTGTGACAATACACTATTTTTTTTTTTAAAATTACATTTTTAAACTTTTTTTCTTCACAAATACTAATCTCAAAAACAAAAAAATTATTGTGTCACAAACATAGAAGCATTGAAATTCCCTAAATGGATAAGAAATTAGAAGTAAATTAATTGGAAACGGGAAAAAAAGTTTAAAAAACACATGTTACAATTACTGTTGTAATACTCGTAGTTGAATCATTCGTATTACAACAAACTTCATTGTAACGCTAGTGTTTTAATATGCTATTTAAGGTCTATTTAAATGGTTATTTACGAACCGAGTGCGTGAAATGTGTTACGCACGTGCATAATATTTTTTGTACGAATAACAAACACTTTTAACAATAAAATATGTAATATGTTATGATTGATTACTATTAATTCTACCTACTTGTACTGTCAAAAATAGGTGTCAAATATGTGTAATTACAACTTTGAGAATTGGGAGGAATGTCAATGCATTTGCATAAATCTGGTGCTACTTTACGCACCCTTTTAGTATAAAGTTGTCTATTAATCCTACATGAATACAAAACATTTATTTGTTTTAGAAATTCTCATAACGTGAAGCTAAAATTTATTTTTTTTTCACAGGGATTAAAGGAAATTTTTATTATCGGTTTGGCGTATGACTAAAGAGGAATGTGATTCACGAATATTTTATATTTAAAGTTTAACTCAAATAATGCATTAAAAAAGGCAATGAAATGAATTTATTGTAAATCTTTCATTTCGTATATCTTTCGGATATTTGAAATTACGGCTATTACATCTTTCCCGCTTTTATATAATTGAGTTATCCACCTACACTTTTCTTTTCTTTTTTTTTTAACGAGTAAATTAGTGTAAATCTGCAAATGCGACATTAGCAATGTCAACTTCTCCATATTTTGTGTTTCTACCACGAATGGTTGGAGCATTATGCGTAGTCAGATTGATATACCAAAGAAATAAAGTAATGGCTAATGTTCAGATTTTAGTTTTATTTACTGGGAGAAATTTGAAATGCAACCCAAATTACTATAATTGTTATTAACTTACTGTGAGTGATCCAGTATTGTAGCATGTGGCTACTTCTCAATTTATTGGATTAAATCTACATATACATTGTGTTTATATTTGTTTTACCATACATAAAACAATTTCATTTAATTAATTAAATAATTTAATTATAAGTGATTTTTTGAGTAAAATTTAAAAAGCACTACGCAGGGTTAACTTTTAACTTTTCTACAAATATTTTTAACAGCATACAAATATTTAGATACCATTTTAATGTAATATAAGGCTAGAATTTCATGTTTAGGTTATACAAAAATATCGAAAATTGAAACATTGCTTAGTAGAGCGAGCTTTGTGGTCTACGAAAGATTTTTAAAACAAAGGAATATCAACACTAAAAATTACACAATACTAAAAAAAAATAAGAATATATAACATGTCAAAACGTTTATATTGTATATAAAAAATACGATAATACATTTCTATAAATCATTCTGTAAATTATATCCCATAGTTTTCCAAAAATGCAAAAATCTTTATCGTATTTATTGCTGTAACTCAGTATAGTAAACCACTTTTAAATATTTTAAATTAGAATTTATTAGAAAGTTGGTTGTGTCTGCAAAAATACATGGGATACTACTCATATGTTAAGTACAGTATCAGCAGATGTGATTTGTTAAAACCGGGTCATTAATCTTCTTTTGTTGTTTATTATTATTATAATATTACCAACCTCAGTTTAACAAATATTTGTACGTTTAGTGCGTTTATATGAAACACACATCTTCAATTTAAATAAGACTATATTGAAAAATAATAGAGAACGTCAGGCAATTGATGTATATTATTCTCGTACATGGTATTTTTTATCGATACTTAAAAATACAAGCACAGAAATTAAAACGAAAACATAAATCAATGTTCGTCTTGCATCCGTAGGTGCGTAGGTGGTGAGGTAACATTTAATTTATCGATTTGAAATTCATGATGAAATTTTAATGCTCAATATACAGCAAAATTATCCCATTTAAACCGATTTTTGCCAAAAATAGTGAAAACGGAGTGCCCTAGTGTTGGAGCAATTATTTATCTTACCAAATTCCAATTTTATTAAAAAAGAAAGACAGAAAAATTTATAAAAACTAAAGTGCCCATTCATTAAAAAAAACTCATTTGTTTTTCTAATTTCTTAACTGTCCTGTTTGCGGTATCATCATTTAGATTATAACAACAGACCTCTCAAAGTAAGCAACATTTTTTTTTATAAACAGTGAGTGATTCTTTCTGTAAAAGCGAAAGCTAAAAAGTAAACATAGTTAACACGATAGGGGGGGCACATTGTCTGTATACCAGAAAATATATTTTATTACAAGAATTCCATTGTCGTAAAAATGTTTCGAACGCTTTAATTTTTTGCCAAATATCATCCTCAAACTTTGTTATTTTTAAAAATAAAAATGAAGAAATAGAAAAATGCTTACGTAAAAATTAGGATGGGTACCGTATGTAACTCATAACCCATGACCCCCACTCATGACAATGCCATGTATTTAACACGAAACAAAAAGATTTTTCACATTAATTATTCTATTGAATTGCATTACCAATGAAATAAATAAAAATAATTAAATTCTAACAATAAACTTTCTTTGAGAAACACAATTTATAGATTATACACAATATACATTTATAGCACTTACTGACTTGTTATTTATTATGAGTTAGATATTAATAAAATTACTTTTGGTGTTTAATGTGTTAAGTGCGAGAAGCATAAATATACATTTAGAAAGAATTAAACAACATGCAAGAAGCATGCAAAGTTATAGAACTACATACAGCAGAAAAGACAAATAACACAACACAATCATTATTATAATAAAATAAGTGTATTTAAAATAAGTATATAAAAACACAGTGCACAGTGCAAACACAAATCATTACTATTATATAGACTTTAAGTACATGCTTATCTAGTTACAATAAATTGTTCTTTGTTTACAACTAATATAATGTTTTAAACACTAATATAAAATAAATTAAATGATTATCACAATGCCGTTGTTCAACTTTTTATTATTATTACCAATATACAATAGTGCTCACGCTTCTTTGTAAATAGATCATTCAAGTCTCCTGCTAGAGGTAATGAGTGTGGATGGGAATTATACCACAGTAGTATAGTACTAGTACTGCGCAGGCTTTCCGGGTTGCTGAGCTGTGGTCCAGTGGAATTGCTTGTACTGAACGAAATGTTCGGAAGCTATTCCAATGGACCACGGCTCAGCAGACCGGAGCAATTCTTTACAAAAAAATATTCGTTCTTTAATTTAAAGTATGAATGTTTGTCTAAAGACTGTATGAAAAGTCAAAACGGGTCTTGTGTTTCGAATACTTCCTTTTGATTCATTCCAAAGTGTATATTTATTTCTTATTTTTCAATTTTGTCTTTTATTCACTCTTCTAGTGCTTTGCAGTAGAAAATAAATAATAATAATAATAATTCAACACTACAGGCCTTGAAAGCTCTTGGCTTAGGGTGCCGGAACACACCGAGCCGCTGAGAAGTGTTGTCCGGATGGTCACCCAACCAACAACCGGTATACCGCATATTGCTGCTTGACTCGCAAAATTGACAATTTCTCAGCCGTACTGCCGGCTATATATAAAATAAATACTATTATTATTAATATTAATTACTTATTTTACACATCCCTACACAGTTTGGTGATTACAATAAATCTTGTGTACGAAATTATCTGGCTTATAACTATTTCAAAAATTAAAAATACATGACTGACAATGACTAGAAAAAAATTATCATAAATTTTAGATTAAAACTTCGTCTGTTTTATCATTATTAGTAAGTAAAAATAGTAAAATTGGCGTTTGTATGAAATTAAAGCCATTTTTAATATGGTTAGATTATTTATTAAATAAACATGCTGGCTTCCAAATCAAAAATTTACCTAAGTAATTAATACAAATTCATCTGTTATCTCGTACACTTTTACAAATAAATATTGACAGTTACTGATTATCTCTATAAGCTGTAAAAGATATATCGATTTAAAGTAAGTACATTTAAACTGAAACCCAAATATATAATTTTCCTTTCCTGCCAGATTTGCATAATTGTCTGATGTTTTAGACGTAACCACCCCAATAAAACTTCAGCAGAAGTTGATAACGGCGGAATGGGGTTCGTGTCCAAACAATAAGTACATACTTTCACTGCATTATAGACGGCGAAAAACCTACCGTTAAAATTAATAAATAATTGTACGACAATTTTTCTAGTGCTGTAACTACAAATAAATATGTTACGTGTAGGTACATATTATATTATTATTGTTTAATACAGAGCAAGCATGTATCGATTATGCTTTTGAATTTTCCGATGTCTGAATCCGTGTGCGGCTCTTCATTTAACATCATTAAAAAAATATCCGAATGATTCATGCTGGAGCATGCTTGAAGCAAGAGAGAAAATACCGATTCCTAGTAATAGAAGGGACCCAATATCTACTCTCTCGCTCGCCTAAGCTCGCATCGTTCCCATACCTTTTTCACAAGCGTACCGTTCCGAGTCGATCCAGTGCGTGTTCTACTTAAGCCATGCACCCGTATAGCGTGAGCAGTAGTGTATATTTTTACCCTGGTCAAATAATAGTTAAAAAAGAAATCAACAAATTTTATCACCTAAATATTCTAAATTATTTGAGCAATAGGTACAATATGTAACTAAATGATGAAAGAGAGACTTTCATACTACCCTAACTTACGTAAAAAGGTTAATCTATTGTATCTTTGACAACATAGAAATATTTATGCATGCAGTAGGTTCGTTGGTTGGAACTACATTAATCACACCGGTGCATGTTTTATCTTTCTTAGATAAGTGAAAAGGAAATCGTCTATATTGTTTTGCTTACCGGCCAGTGCAAAAAGTGTAGCCCAAACGAATAGATCAATAATTGCTTACGTGAACCGAAACACAACGAAATAAACACATCACACAAATCAGAGTATTTAGATATGAACAAATTGAGAAAGCAACTTGCAAAGATTACTTCGCTTAAAAAGAACTGAGCACACAACTTAACATTTAGGTATTTAGTAAAAGTAAATTCTATTTACAAAATAGATAAAAGCACAAGAGGTGCACAAGTTCCAAGATGTTTTAGCTATATGTCAATAAAAAGCAAAAGGTAAAAAAGAAGGTATGATTATTTGTGAGATAGAAACATTAATGTACGCTTTAGTATGTCAGATGTTTTTTCTTTTTTTTTTTTGTTGCATACGCCATTAAAACATGACAGAGTTATCGTTAATTAAATAAAAAATACATAAAATATTAGAAAAAGTGAAACATCTATGCTATTATTTGCATTATTTTGTACTGCAATAAATAAATTGTTGGCTTTTAAATTAAGTTAGAAAATATTATTAAGGTCCTACTTACTAAAATTTTATTAAAAATAAAAACCTATCTATTTGACTATTATATGAACTGGCATGAATATTATATTCAAATAACTATGTTGAAAAAAAAATAATTATTTACATGATTGCGTAATTAACCAAATCATACTTTCCTTTTTATATGTAATACCACTAAGATTATTTATGCTTGCAGGTGTATTATTGGTAATGTAAGTACATATCCCATAACTACTGATTAGAGAGCAGCTAGAACTACGTAACACCACTTATAGGATATAACAAGCCAGAGATACATTTGAGTCAATCTAAAAACGCGAAACAAAGCGACATCTGAGCTAAGTATTGACGTTACGTTTATTTTCAAAATCGAACTTTTTCGCCAAATTTTTAACCGACACCGAACTGCTTTCAACTATCAGAGGTTCTGCTGTGCTGCATTGACTATCAGGTGCATTATTTTTACTCTTAACCAGCTTGGAACTAGTATTTAATTTGAGACCTCTGATATTCTTGATGGACAATCGACGTTTCGGCGGTTCTGCGTCCTGCAGCAGATTATCACTAGAGGCGTGAGGCGCCTCTTCTATTGTCCGACCGTCCGCGACGCTAACGCTGTTATTGATACCGTGTTTGTTCGTAGTGAACACCAGCTTGGGCAACATGATTTCCATGTTGAGACTTTTCCTATGTCCTGTATGTGGTTGCACTTCTTTGTGTTCGAGTTTCTCTACGCGTTCGGCTACGGTCGGTAAGGTAGGTTTTCGTTTTTTAGTATAACCTAAACCCTTGCATGCACCAGCGCCCGGACAAGAACTCATACAATTCAAACATGCTACATACGTTGAGGATTTCTTCATCCAGGTGATCTTCATGTTTTGTCGGGCGTAATAGACCATCAAGCTGACTATGGCGAGGCCGGGAATGATGCCCAGGAATATGATGAAGATGGCGGTTACGAATTCCTTGCGTGCTGTATTGTAGAAATTTGAAATGAGTACTGTTTCATATAAAATTAGAGAATGAGTTTACGATCAGAGCATAGTTATCGTTCGCTCGTTTATTGGATACAATATTCGCGTAATATCTCCTTTAAATTTTAAATTTATATATTTTTACCAAGAATATATTTCTCTATAGATCAGCCAGGTTCGATAAGACAAACTTTCGTGCAAAATTATAGGTTCCTATGTGTCTTTAAAGCAAATAATTTGTTATATTAAACAGTTTGTGTATACCTCAACTTTTACCTGTTTTATTAATTATTTTATTTTTGAAATTAACTATAATTTTTTTTTTAAATATTAAAATTTATTTTCAGAACATCGTTAATATTTTTTTACCGATTAGAATAATTTTTTTAAGTGGAAACGGGATAGAAGAAATGAGAAAACAAAAAAATTAGGATGTTTATTAGAAATTAATATCTACTATTAATATCAATATTAAATATAATATTCATTTAACGCATAGACGCAAGAGTATACTATGGATGCTTTCTATTTACCGATTGGCTCATCTCATTTCAGTTTTATGCGTTAAGCTACTACCACCCTGTTATACATATTTAGTCCGCAGATTTCGCCGGTCATAGATAGTGGCACCTTATACTATATTCGTCAAAAATTTAACTATAGTATAGGAAAGCATACAGTAGGAAAGAGCGCGTCGCTTTAAAATAGAAACAGACATATAGCCGTGTCTCCCACCACATGCCTTACGCCCAATATCGTTTCAACATTGGCATCGGCGCGTATTACAAGGTCATCTTATGCATAATATAAAATCCCTATCCTAAAATTAAAATTTGTCGACTACGGTATAAGAAATAAGTCATTCTAATGTTTCCTTTACGCATTTGCTTGTCACCAACATACCCTATTTGCATTTGCATATAATCTTGAATTGCAAACTATACAGCAGCAGTGGTGGGCATAATATAATGATCATTCGATTATCATTCGGAAGAAGATGGTAGTAGGCTTTTTTTTAGATGCTCACCTCTTTTTTTGTGCATAATTTTTTTCCAATTCCTAATGTAATGACTTTTATAGGTTCTTATTTCCTTCTATCGATTATCATTCTTAATTCAAACGTCATAATCGAATTATCGAGTGATCGTCAATAATCGAACGATGCCTTTTTCGTCATTCGATTATGCCCATCACTATATAGCAGTGCCGTGTACATTGATTGTTAAAAAAAATTGCAAAGAAACAAAATAAACTTATTTTGTAAATGTTATTCGAAAGATAAAATTATCAAACACTATTAACTATATACATTGTTACTTTATAATTTATAATTCAAAAATTATTTACTTTCTTTACCAATCAATGCAATAAAAATGTATTCAATATACATAATCTCTACACCACTGTATTCTCAGCTAAGTTGCAAACTTATAGACAGATCTCTGCTGTTAGATGTGGAAGTTTGCTAAACGTATGAACGACAATTGAAACTATTTAACAAACACGTTTACCAAGAAGGGTAGGGTAGGGAAATTTTGTTGTTTTGATATATTAAAAAAAGTATGTTCGAGACAAACAAACCGTGATGATTACATATACATCTACACAATATATGTATGTATAATCGTTTACTTCTTGAATCCCAAAAGCGGAAGTTCTCCCGTGGTGTGTTAAATGCATCAACTTTAATATCCAACGCAAATCTCTTTTATCTATTGACTATTGCAGTTAATTGTTAGATAATTCGAGTTGTAACCATAATACCAATAGGTAGTTATTGAAAAATCCATACCGAAAGAGAAATTCTCTGAAATATTTGCTTAAGCGAACAAACAAATATCCCGAAACTAGACATACGTTACAAACTCGTTGATGAAATTGATCGTAAACTCATTCATGGTTATATTATTTATAAGCAAAACTGCCTCCACGTCTTCTAGATCACCAAACTTTAGAAATATTATATAAGAAGTTTCCCTTGGGAAGAAATTGATAAAATTATTGCATTGTTAGGCACTCTAATTTTCCCCATGAAATACTTTAATTGAAAAACCAACAACTCGAAAAAAATGAAATCCTTACAACTGTTGATCTAGAAATTATTATCAGCATATCATTTTATTTTCTGCATAATATTTTATTTTTATAGTTATGACATAACAAATGCAAACTACATTACCATTTGGATCACTGGCTGGTCCACTATCTTCAGAGCCTCCAGGTCCCGGGTACTCGCAAGTAGGCGGTCCAAAACCGTCTTTACAATGGCAGTGTCCCAGATTATTACACACACCATTTCCGTTACAATCGTTGGGACACTTTGGCCCATTTTCCCTAAGACTTTTCACAGTCAAACAACGTTGATCGACACACATCCTATCTACACCACACTTAGCTCCATCCGGGGCCAAACCTGGATCTACTTGATTCAGTCCTAAATCTACGATGGCTGTCCGGCATGGAATGATGGAGCCCTTCAGATTCAGGAAACTGTGCGACAAGATGGCTACTGATTCCATGCCAAATTCCAGACGTTCGTTGAGGTGTTTGCAATGTAGCATTCCGCAGAGAACGTTTCTGAAAATCAAAATTTGTTTTAGCGATTTTTCAAATGGAAATGCTTGAATTATACATACTCGTCTTCGCATTTCTTGTATTCCTGGTTCAGTTTGTTGTATCCACAGTTGCCGTGGCGGTTACCTTTGGTGTTCATCCTGTAGCATTGTTCATCACTGGTTTTTCCTGTGTTGCCCCAAAGTAATTTGCACTGGTCCGATCTTGTGCGACAATACCCGTTGTAGCAATAAGCCTATTAAAGATTTTTATCTAGTAAATTAAATATGTTTATTAAATGATAATAATCTGTTGGTACCTTCTAAATGTAAATTTTATTTTCTGCACTACATAAAATATAAGATTGAGAAGTACTCACAGATTATTACTATTTATTCGAAATTTTAGTTTCTTAGCCAAACTTCTTAATAATTAAACCAAACTCCTGAGTTTTTATTTTAATTTTTTATTCTTAGTCATATTTTTTTTTACTTTTGCTTTACGTTTCGATGACTTTACTTTCATATCATCTTTTTCAAGAGATTATATAATAACTTCGGGAGAAACTTAATTTATCTTACAATATCTATTCTTTCTGTTACGTTAAATATTTAATTTAATTAAATTATTTTAATTGAATTGTTAACAATTAATATGCATTACAAACGTTTTGCCATGTGTATACAATTTATTATTTATATCATTTACTTCATTATGGACATAAGTAGTAGTTATCTTGTTACCAACAAAAATACTCACAACTGTGGCGCTGATGACACTACACACTTTAAAACACTTTGCCATAAATTAACAGTTTAGGGTTACTGGGTGCATCCGGTGTAAATGAAATTTGTGGTAATCTGGTTTAAAGTGTGAAGAGTATATAAAAAAGAAGCACAGATATTAAAAGGATAACTGTTTAACTATGAATCACTTTGAAATATATGATGATATATTTTTTTTGTAATAATTTAAGCTTTTAGTCATAATCGTAACTATTTGCGATTTTTTCGGTGTTACCATTTTTATTTCCTGATGTTTCTGGAATTTCAGGATTTATCTTTAAACAGGCACATTTCATCTATTCCTTTAAGATCGATTATTTTCTCATGTTGGCTGGTGTTCCTTTTTTTTTTAATCGAGTTTAAGGGCTCAGTTTAATATTTTGTTATAGTGGGTATAGAAATATTCATACTTTTTCTAGTAGCATTGTCAATAACTCTCATGTTATTTAAATTTAGTAGTGTTTCATCACGAAAAGACATTCCGGTACAGCGTATACAAATTATATACATCTGCCATTACATCCAGACAAAACAACGGTTTGAGGCTATTTATAGGTTGATGGAATCACCGACCGGCCTCATTTTAAAAAAAATATGGACCATTTCCTTAAAAAAGGAGGCCGGCTGGTATCTAACTCTAAATGGGGTCCGTTATCGTGCCAATGTAACGAATCATAAAGTAGTAGTGCATCCTGCGGTCTGAAATTGAAGTCCTTGATCTCGACAGTATTCCTTCCAACAAGGCGTGCTCTGAAACCATGGCACTAGACTTTTTCCTTTGGGGCTACGTAAAGTCCACACCTTGCATGGATCAAACATGGATACGCCGGTAATGAGTGAGGAATTGGAAGCTAATATCATTCGCGTCATTCCCCAAGTACCATTTCAATTGCTCGAACACATCAGCGAAAATTGGAGCCTCAGAATGCACCTTGTTAGCCACAATTACGGCCAGCATTTAAAAAAAAATCTTGTATAAAACAAAAATGATTGAATGATAAAATTTAATAATTTGTGTTGCGTGACTCAGTCCGTTTTCACATTTACAACACAAATCATTAAACTTTAACGTGTTTCCCTAATCCATTTGTACATTGTCTCATTTCTATATTTTATTTTATTGTTAAGGTTTTTAAAGTATAACAACAATTCTGAAATACATGACGTAGCTTTAAATTCTATATTTGAACGTATTCCGTCCAGATGATGGCCTAGAGTCGAAACCAGACGACAATTATATCTATATAAATAAAAATTCCAATCTCTCCGAATGGTCTTAATGGCAGCAACTGAACATTATAGTAAGAATATTTATTTCATAATTACTGATATGTACGTTTCAGTCGTAGTAACTGTAAAAACACCCAAATATAAAAAAAATATTCTAGCAATAAAATAATATTTCATTCATATGCAAGAATGTATGCGTTCGCGTGCATTCATTTTTTTTCTATGATGTAAAATATGTAAATAAAAAATAAAACAAAGTCAGGTTGGCCACTTAAACTAAATTTAAGAAAAAAAAAACACCCGCTAAAAGGGGCAAATAATCATAACCTTGATGTAAGTAGACAAAATCAGCTTCTGATATTACAAAATGTCCATCACTAGCATTTACTCACATGTCCTTTTTTGGTTATGCTAACTTAAGTAGCTACTGAGAAAATGTTTCTACCCTTATGCGAATAATGGGATGGTTAACTTAATAGGTAGATAGCTAGTTTCCTATTTAAAGTATAAGTGATAGTAGTACTCATTCGCCTTAATTTCAACTATACAGCTTTAGAGACACTTTTCAATGGCTTATTGGAATAAAGCCACTTGAGGTCATAAATGTTCATTTAATCCATTTGTACCCACTGTCCTCATTTGAGTATAGCACAGCTTGCAATTTCTGTATGTTAGACCAACACCAAACATCAAGAAAATGCATGTTTTGCATTTTTTTTTTTTGAAACAAAGTACTCGTGGGCACAAATGCGTTAAAGAAGAATATAAACACAGATAATGACTCAAAATGAAGTGAGTGTTACACACTGACGTTCGCAAAACTCCAATTAAATGGACGAATACACATCATGCAGATCAATATTAGGTTACACAGAAACGACGGATTTGAGACTCACAATTACTTGGTACCACAGTTCACGAAACGCAAGAAAGTAAAAAATAGTGATACGGTAAAAACTCGAAAATAATTACAGTTAAAATATATCTATTATTGCAAACAACTTTGAAAATCCTTACTCTTCCTCCGTCACAGGTCTCTGCGTTCAATTTATATATGTCAGGCGGACAATATTCCGAATGCCCTGTACAGTATTCTGGCAGATCGCATTCAATATCTGCTGACCGACACATAGTTCCTGCTTTTTTGGGCTTACAAGTCTGTAAGAAATAAAAGAACAAAAAATAGAAATGTTATAATAAAATATATTTGATTTTTCTTGCATTAGCCGAATCCCTTGAGGGGGTCCGACTAGTGTTGGGAATTATGAGTATTTTTTAATACTCGGGAATACTCGTTACTTTCTTGAATACAGCGGATTTTGAATAGCGAATATTGTACTAAACCTTGTATTCATAATATTCGCTATTTTCGCAGAATATTCGTTACTCTTATACTCGCAGAGTATTCATACTCATATCTATGATTATGATTATTGTAACGAATAGAGTAGAAATATTCCAATATCCAATGAGTGTAGCGAATACTTTTATACAGAGTAGTAAATGAGTATAGAAAGTATTATGCTTTACAAAGGATATAACGAATAGCGACGGTATTTATTGTGCCGGTTCATCATTTGCGTCTTTGCGTCATTTTGTCTAATAAATCTACAAATGAATCAATTTTATGAATTTGATTTAAGGAATGAAATGTGTGACATCCTGTGCAAGTGTTCTACGTTGTTATAATATGCAAATTTGTTTATAAAAGCAAAGAAACAAAAAAAATCTTTTTATTGATTAATATGTTAAATACACAATATAATAACATCAAAAATAGCTTATATATATGAGAGCAAATAAACCTGTTTTTAAAAAAAATCACTAAAGTAAGACTGAAAATAGGGTCTTTATTGTTCGTTTTATCTAAAAAAATAAAGTAACAAAGTATGTTTATTTCCAACTCGAATTCAAAGCGTTAACCAAAAAGTAAATCTGAATGAATACATATTGTTAAATTTGCAGGTGCGCTGGCTATAATTAATGCAGTAAAAACAAAAAGTGGCATAAAAATCTTCAACATATAGAAAAGAAGTATCAACAGAAATGTATTTACGCAATTTGACTTTCTAAAACATGTACATATTTATGGTTCCGTGCGTATGAAAGTATTGATAAAAAGAATATGTTTATAAAATAATCTTTCTTTTAATTAGAATTAGTGGAATATCAGCTAATGATAATAAAACAGTAGTCTTAATTCTTATAAAACGTTCTGACTATTTAATCAGTCTTTTTCAATTGATATTTTTTTAACATATTTTCAAATGTTATGTTGTTGCCTATATACAATTTTATTTCATTTATACCACAAAATTTTAATATGTTGTGACGTCTTTATTATTTGACATAACAACGCAATGTTGTGAAAATCTTTAAAACAATTAATAAGCAAGTAATTGAAAAAAAATGATCAAAATAGTCTAAATGTTTTTTAGATTTAAGAAACTGTTTTATTACCATCCAGCCAATATTCTACTAAACCTAATTAAAAGAAAGTTAACTTTACGATAGCTACGAAAAATATCAACCATATCAAGAATTTATAAAATAATATGTTTATTAACCAGCTTGCCTCAATAACGTTTGCATTATGCCTATAACAACGTATCATATGAAGGTAAGTAATTTCATGTAGGATATATTCGTTATAAATATTTACCAAATATATTCGCCACAATAAATACCGTTGCACTATTCCATATGTAGATTTTAAAGCAAATATTTTCTATACCCGCAAGGAACTCTTTATATAAAATAAATATTCGGTACACTCATTGAATATTCGAATATTTCTACTCTATTCGTTATAACCACTACTTGTTGCTCTGAGTATATTAATACTCATAGAGTAGAAATATTCGATTTAATATTCGAATATTTCTACTCTTTTCGTTATAATCATCCACTACTCGTTACTCTGAATATTAAGAAGTAGCGGATATTTTGTAAGGAATAAGTACTTTGTGCCCACCACTAGTTCCGACTAGTGCAAGTTTGAATCTCGCTCTGGTTAGTTGCGGTGTACGGTTTATGTTTCCGGTGCCGTAATAATGATTGGAAGGAACATTTTTGGGTAGAAATGTTGAATTTTCTTATCGATATCTAGAATGGTGGTTTCGCTTCAGTAAAGATTAAGTAAAAACATGAAACTCTTTGAAAATGTCAATGACCTTATTGTTGTATGAATTTAATTGTAAAACATTAATCTTGGGGAGGTCCAATAGAAATACAAATTGTCAATTTATTTTTTAATTTTAAATTGCGTTACGTTTCGTTGTTCTTTAACGACATCTTCAATAGCATGAGTATAATATTTCAATTTTATTGAGGTCTCATGTGTATTTTTTAGTATTCAAAATATATCACATTTTGAAACATCAAAACAAAAATTGCCAAAATGAAATTACAAACGTAAAACAAACAAATTAATACGACGTGTACAGTAAATCACAAGTTTCCCAAACAAAATCTAACACACATCACGAAATATTATCCTCATGTCATTGAATTGATGTTGTTAAAGAACAACGAAACGTTGCAATTTAAAATTAAAAAATAAAAGATGTCTTAATTGACGATTTTTATTTCTATTGGACCTTAAATTCCCAAGATTAATGTTTTATAATTAAATTATTCGATTAGTTCGTTAACTCACTTATTGTTCAATATTAGTTTCAATAATAAGGCAATAAATAGGTACGTAACAGAATATACACATAAATATTAGTAAAAAGTCTAGTACATGAAACTATATTGCGTTGTAATGTTGTCCCAGTACCAACAAAGGTATAAAGGGATTAATGTTCTTGAATGCTGAAAGAACTAATAGTTTTTTACCAGAGATGGGAAAACCCAATTCAGTAAGTGATCCGGATCGGAACACCTTAAGATCCGTGATTTTGAGCCATTCAAGTTGATCGAGATGTTATTCTCGATCAATGAATGACTTAAACGTTGCGGGAGATAAGAAGTAGTGAATGTATATACGGTAAAGTCAGGTAAGTGTGTAACCAGGGCAAGTGTGTAGTTTAGCTATATTTATTTTTAAAATTGAAATACGGACGTCCTCTTGTTATAATACTAATGTACTAAACCTCATACTAATTTTACAAACAAAAGTTCGCATCTCCTAACGTGTAATAACTTGAAATATCTTGTAATATATCATACTTATTAAACAGGCATCAGTTTAGTATTACACTCTTGGCCGAACTAAAGGATAATGCTATTAATATAAAATGCGGAACGATTACACACTTGCCCCATTTTGCTGGGTAAGTGTGTAGTATTGACAGTGTTTAAAATTTCTTTTTTTTTTTCTAGTAAACCATTGATAATTATAAAAGGTGTATCTCTTGAAAACTTTCAACTGAGCATATATTACATACTTCTATGTGTAAAATTTATCAAAATGTCTTATTATGTGAACAGTGTTACATTTTCTTCATTTTTACTACACACTTACCTGACTTTACCTTAGTATACTTATGAAGGAAAGTTTTCAATAACTATAACAGCAGTTACTTTCCTGATCAAAGTATTTGCTTTTAGCAGGTGTGACATGGACATGGTTTTAGATCCTCTAAAAATATTTTTTGGTGAAATTAATTTATGTTTAAGATTGAAATGAGTGTAAAATGAAAAGAAAAAAATGTGTTATTTTATATACCAATTCGAGTATACATCCCCAGATTATTATAAAAAAACAAATTAATACCATACGAAGCTTTAAAAGGGATAATAACACACACAGGATATAAATATTACCACTTACACTAAGATCACAGCATTCTCCAGTAGCACAACTGGCATTGGTATTCAGTAAGCATGTGGTGGCGGTGCAACAAGTATTGTCACAATGTTCCGGTAATCCACAAGTCGCATTGTTCACCGGCTCCACAAACCATTACCACACACTGGGCTATCGAACAAGATTCAGGCTTATTCCGTAAGCAATAATCCATGCCATGTTCGAAGGCCAATGCCAAATATTCCACGCTACAGTTCGACCAATGTTTCGGCGCTACCGAGGAACTACTGGGTGCCATGATGCAGCGATCGTCTGAGCAAGCGCACTCGTTATTATCGTGTTCCATGCCTACAATAACAATAGAAGAAGTTATTACGTGTCAAATTCAACCTCAGAGGATTGATTTACAAAATTGTGACCCATTTCATGAGCAATTAAAGTGGTAGCCACATAAACCTATGACCGGTGAGTGGTTATTGTTAACACCTCCCGAAAATTCGTAGGTACATATTGGTCCCTTCAGCGCCTTGCCAACAACTCCGTTATTGAAGGTGAATTTTCTGAAAAAGAAAGAAAAAGAGAATGGAAATATTTAAATAAAAGGAAACAATACTAAGAGTTCTTGAAGAATTTTTTATTTTTTTCTTTTACAACAATTTTTAACAACCACGATATCTTCAGCTTCAGACTTTGTCATT